>VMRK01000103.1:0-22907 GCA_016801395.1 Leptodermis oblonga
TTATTTTAGATGTGTGGCTTGGTGTTGGGTGAGAGTCCAAAATTTTTCAATTTAGAATCACCCAAACCAAATAAGACAAACAATCGGGTGAAAATTAATTAGTTTCTAATTTGACCAAGGGATGAGGATATGGCATTCATTTGATGCCATGTCATACTTCCATTTGTCATAAAGATAATATTGCACCATATTAATAACGTTATGGATATTTTTGAACCAAAATAAAGATCGAAGGCAAATTTGTTCTTTGCACAAAACATTAGGGGCAAATATGCACATTTTCCATACTTTCAAATCACACAATTCACTCTTAGATCATTTTTTTAATTTGTTGTATGCATCGGTAACTTATCACTTTCAAAATTCAAAATGATATGCATGACACACATATTTAAGTTAAGTAATACATGCTCTAATTGAAGATGGAAAAGAAAAAGAAACCTTATAAGATAACTGAGGCAAGGGATGAAATGAAGGTGTGGCATAGATTTTTTAATTTTTATTATGTTATTTAGGTGTGAACTATTAAATTAATTCTAACATGTGATGTTATTTTTTCTTCATTAATGTTATTTGGGAAACTATTTGAGGAAGAAAAAAAAAACATATTTTCTCTATTTCATTAGATCAGTCATAATATTGAAAATAGTAGTACAAGGTTAACTATTTCAACGAGCATAGAGGAAGTAATATATTAGGATTAATTTTGAAGTTTTATACCCAGAAAAATGAGGCTTGGACAGCTCTCTTTCTTGGCCTTGAGCCTTCAAACTAGTTTATTTTCATTAATAAAAAATTTTCTTTTTTATTTTAATAATATGAATTGAGTATTATTTCAAAAATCGAAAAGTAGAAATTAAGACCTTATCTCCATGTATGTTTGGAAAGACCAATTTTACCATACATACAGGGTAAGGGCAAGGGCAAGGGCAAGGGCAAATGCAATGGCAAGTTGGGTGATGGCCTAGGGCCAAAGTAAATATTACGTAGTAGTAGGTTTAGTTTATAAAAAATTTAATTTTAGGATCAAGTAATTTTAATTAATAAAAATATTAGTTTTAGGCCTAAGTAATTTTAGTTTTAAGCCCAAATTATATTTTCTACGTTAATGTAAAAGTGGAGTTTTTTTTTTTTTTTTTTTTTGTGTATGAGATTACTGCATCTTTTTTTCTGGAAACTTTTTTTTTTAGGTGCAAATACTACCGTTCTTAAATTATTATGAGAAAAAAATTATTGTTCAAAATTATAATGTGCAAAAATTACTGTTCTAAATCATTTTATGTGCAAAAATTATTGTTTAAAATTTTTTTATGAGTATAAATTATTGATATATTATAATATATTACTATAGAATTTAAAGCAATAATTTATACTCATACAAATTATAGAAAAATAATTTTTGCACATAATAATTTAAAAATAGTAATTTTGGCATGTAATGATTTACGAAAAGTGATTTTGCACATAAAAATCTTAGAAAATAATTTTTGCACATAATGATTTAAAAATAGTAATATTTGCACATAAAAAATTTATTTGAAGCCTCTTTTATTATTTTTGTGTAACTAGGAGAAATATGCACTAATCATGTAAAAAGTCCAAAGTCATGACTAATGGAATAAAAAACATATAGAGACAATGCATTAACTTTTTCCAAAATCAGGAAAATGCTTTGGATGAGAGCATTAAATGATTTTGAATCAAGATCTAATTGATAGGATTTTTCAACAGTTAGTTTATTGACACATGCATCTATTATATATATATATATATAAGCTTTTTCACGGGTTATAAGAATTAAATAGAAAATATGGCAAGAGTACTCTCAAGAGATGAGGTAGGTCTATTACTCTTGCGCGATAAGAGATCTTCTGGGGTGATCTTCATCCTCTTCATGCTTGTCATCTCTCTTGCGCAGTCTTGTCTTTTGTCATCTTTGGCTGTGGAGACAGAAGTGATGGAGACTCACCGAGGAGGAGTATCGGTGGAGGATCCGCCTATGGTACTGGTGATTTTTCTGGGGTAGGTGTTGTTAATTTTGGGGCCATTGGTGGATTCGATGGCAATAGTGGTGGTGGCGATGGGGGCTATAATTGTGGCACTAGTGGGGGTGGCGGTTGTGGAGGTGATGGTGGCGTTAGTTGTTAAATATAGGCTTAAAACCTTTACACCACCCTATATTTGTTGTTTTGTTTGACATTTGTTCTCTGTGTTTCTTAAATATATATTTTGCCCTCCTTGACCACTACTCAACATTTTAAAATCATCTAAAGACATTCATGCTCTCCATTTTATTTTACATTTAATTTGCAGATGTATTTAAACATTTTTTTTTCTTTTAGCAACAAAATATATTTTCGTTTTAAAGATATAATATTGCAATTGAAAGAGATGAAATTTTTTTTTTTATTTTATTTATATTATTAAACATCTTTCTTTTGTTTTTATTTTACAAAATGAGGTTTACCTATATAGTTTGGTATTTTATTAATTATTATATTTTGTATTTAAAATGATGACTATATTTTTAAATTTTCAAATGATGAGAAAATTTAATTTTTAAAATTTTGTTGTTTAAATTTTAAAATATATTATACTAATTTAGTTGGAATTGGTAATGTATTTTCATTATTCTTTAAAAATTTGTAGATGTGTTTTACACGTAGCATTTATATTGTTAGTTGATAGAAATTTTATTTTATTGTTTGTTTGAAAATGTAGAATCGCTATAAAATGAAAATTTATTTTTAAACTTTATAATAATATATTATTGAATTAATTTCTTCTATTTATTATACTCTATATTTTAACAAAAGATTCATGTTTAAATTTATCTTTTAAAATTATTAAACTTTTCTCCTATGTTCTAAAATTAAATTAATTTCCATAATTATATAGTATATTTTTTATGTTTAAGTGAACATATTAATATATATTAAACTTTTCTCATCTAGTGAAATAATATTTTAATGCATTGCAATTACTTTCTTTATAAAATTTGGTAAATAACTTAAATACCAAACAGAATAAAATCTCATTATTGTAAAATAAAAACAAAAGAAAAATGGTTTAACAAACGAAAACCGTAGAAATTAAAATAAAATAAAATTGTAGCATTTATATTTTAAGAAAAACATAAACTTTATTGTTCAAAAATATAAAATGTTTAAATACATGTACTAATTATGGTAAAATAAAATGGAGGGGCATGGATGTCTTTATCTTCTTTTTGAGTGATTGACTAGTGGTCAAATGAGGAATAAAAAATGTATTTAAAAATAGGGCAAAATACAAAACAACGAGGTTTTGTCATAAGTACAAAACAAATCCCCAGTTTTTAAAATAACAAATTAAACCTTTGATTGAGAAGAATAATTTTGACTGAGCCAGTATTTTGAAAACTGGACCGGACCGGCTGGTCGAACCGGTTCGACCGCAAACAGCTCTGAGGCCGGTCCGGTCTAGCATATTAAATCGGCCTTCACAAAAATGGGTCAAGCTGGTCAAAACCGGGGTCAAACCGGAAACCGGGTTGGACCAGTAGACCCCTGTTTTCCATTTTTTTCTTTTTTTGCCACCGGGCCGTTTCCTTTCTTTTCTTGATTTTTTTTCTTCTTTCCTTCTTCTTCTTTCCCTTTTTTTTAATCTTTATCTGTTTTCAAGAAAACTTCTGCTTCTAGATGAACAAACATATAATTATTTTGTTAGTTTTGAAGAAAAAGAAACAGAAGAATAAAGCAGAAATATACCAAAACCTGGAAGGAAAAATACAGCACAAAGGAAACTTATTAGAAATTTTATCTTAAATATATTATCCTTACTCCAATTATACATAAGAATAAAAAAGAAAAAATTAAAATGACAGAGAGTAGAGAAGGAGAGAAAGATTTGAGGGGGAAAAGATTTTAAAATCATAAAAGAAGAAGAAGAAGACGGAGAGAAAGAGAGAGAGTAGAGAATGAGATTATATGATTATATATAGGCGGGAGAAAAAAAGAGAGTTATTAGGGTTTAGGTTTTTTTATGTATTTTATGATTTAACCATAATCTTATTTATTTATTTGTCTTTATGTCTCCTTATTATTATATTTTTTTTTTCTTCTTTTTCAGGAGAAATAATTTTAATATGATAAAAAAAAATAATGACTAATATAACTATATATGTTTGAAATACTTTTTATAAATATATAATTATGATAAATATAAATGACATCATTATGACATTATCCTATTCAACCTCCGATCTGACCGGTCCGACTGGTTGAACCCCTACTCCAAACCTTTTCCGAGGTGATGTCCGGTCCGAGTTTGAAAACATATTAAGAGATGAATAATTTTTTAGACATAAATGTCCTTCAAACTACAGTAAAACACACCTTCAAGTTTTAATGCAAAATAAAATATTGCCTTCAAGTCTTCAACCCGGACATAGCAGCCATTCGCCTCTATTTCCTTATGTTAAAACAGTCGGTTGCGTCTTGCCGCTGCCCATCATTGTGCTCAAATATGTCGTCATCTTACAGCTTCCTCTTTGGCTTTTCGAAGCCGGTTCTCCATTCGGTCACTTATAGGGTTTGTATCCCACTTGTCACCGTATTGTCTCTTTTGTATGGACAAGGAGAAGCCTCCCGTACGTAGTTACTGCTGGCTTCCGTCGCTCCAGTAGCGACCCTTGCCGGAGTGTCTCTTCCCCTCCCCCAGGATGCCTTCTTTCATCACCACTGATTCAAATTTCACGAATGAGAACGAAAGGCATTACATAATGCATTGACTGAACCTTATAAACACAGTATGTAGCAAAAAAATGTCCAAGTCATTTCAACAAATTGGCTTAATCTATTCCAAAAAGAAAAAGGAAAACAAAAAAAAAAAAAAAAAAAACAACAAACGGTTTGCATATTTCTGTTAGACTGCATAATGTTTCTACTAGTTTAGTGAGTATCCCCAACTCTTATCCAGAATCAAAGCATAGCATTTCAATCATCAATAAACACGGGTCCCGGTTAAAGGCAATATTTGATTTTGCATTAAAAAATGAAGGCATGTTTTATTGCAACTTGAAGGACATTTATGTCTAAAAAAGTATTTATCTCTCAGTCAAAATTATTTTTCTCACTCAAAGTTAAGTTTGTATATATCTTTTTAAAATTGGAATTTGTTTTGTACTTACGATAAACTTCGGGGTAATTTTTGTATTTCACCCTTAAAAATATAGAAAACAAATATCAAATACAAAAACCAACAAATACAAGATGGTTTAAAAATGGGTTCCCATCTTAACATAGCCTTAACCCACAAAAACAAATGGAGATGTCCTGCTTTTGCCTTTGGGCGTTGGGCCTCCAAGCTCAAACTTAAAAGCTTTTTAGACACGCTTTGACCAGAAAATTATAGCACGAGGTGCGGATTAAGGTGGTGTGGGTTGGTCCCGGATCCCTCCAACCCCCTTATTAGTAATATATAATTAGTCATTAAATTTTTTAGAGTATTTAACAGTTTGAAAAAATAATATTTATATATTGGAACTCTGGAAAATTTTTAAATATAATTTCTGGAGTGTCACAATGAAGTCTTGGATTCAAAATAGGTTGGTACACTTTCAGCAGCAATAAACATAAACACTTATGAGATATTCTAAAATACCTATATCATTAAATCACATCTTGAGCTCATTTTTTTTTTTTTTTTTCAAAATAATGTGGACGACTCGTAGTTTTAAATTGTGACATGCAAATACAGGACGACACTAATTAAAAAGCATTCGATCACTCTATTCCATAGTGTGAAAATCTTTTGCCTTTTCTTAAACGACAACGAAGAGATTACTTCCACAAGAATGGAGCTATATATCGTGATGAAGGATCTTATTGCTACTTTTGGTCCCAGATACAATTTTCCCATTCGAAGCTTCAATCTGGAACAATTATGCAGGTAAATCGAATGGTAAGAGGTGATTTCTTGGAGAAATAGAATAAGATTGCAAAGGATGTTTTCAGCGTATTGATTTATATTCATCTACAGGGTTCTGAACCTCAACATAGAGGTACGTAGCTGTTTCAATCTCTCTGTATCTACTATTTAGTGGCATTAGAGTTAGTTACATTTCATGAGGAAATCCAAATCCTGTTTAATTTGGGTCAATTTTTTTCATCATCTGAATACAAAGTGTTTTTTTTTTTTTTTCTTTTTTCTCTACACTGACTGGTCACTTGAATATCTAATTCTTATCTCATTATGTTACTCTTTATAAATTTTTTTAATGACTAAAACTAATATTTTAATTACAATCGAATTTAAAACTACAATATTGACACCCACATAGTGTTAATCTAAACTAATTCACAGAATAATATTCATATAAATTTTGATTGAAAATTTCCTAAGTACTAAAGATAAAGACCACGGTATATTATAATTAATTTTTAGAATTAGTTATTATTTCTTATAATGAAATGAAATTGATATTATTAATGATATTGTTGGGCATAAGCCGTGTGCATTGCACGGTATTCTCATATAGAATATATATAATATATATTATGCACTACACATTATCATACATATCACTATAATAGAACTATTAGCATTCCTAATAGAAGAGCATTCTTACGTAGAATATGATTTCGGGGCTTCACTTTCGACTACGTTTTTTGGACGTAGAAGTCATATTTCGTCTAACAAATGTTTTACGTCGAGAATTCCGCCTCCACGTATGTCGTTGTCAGAGGCTCCGACGTAAGAAATCTT
Organism: Leptodermis oblonga; assembly: GCA_016801395.1. Taxonomy (NCBI): domain Eukaryota; kingdom Viridiplantae; phylum Streptophyta; class Magnoliopsida; order Gentianales; family Rubiaceae; genus Leptodermis; species Leptodermis oblonga. Next base: position 6,748 of record VMRK01000103.1, read on the forward strand.
ACGTCGAGATTGACTGACACGATGTAAATGGAATTTTTACAACGAAGACCTTTTCTGGACGTAAAAGTTCATCTTTTCGTCGTAATTGTTCACGCATCTAAGTTGTATAAAACTTTTTTACAACTATAAAACTCGTTGTTAAACTCTGAAAACTCGTCGTAAAAACGTGGTAATTCTATAACTCGAATTTATTTAAATGAGTTTTTAATTATTGTTTTTTTAAAATAATTGCTTAATAAGACTAAACCATGTAGAAATGAACAATTTCCGAAATAAAAATATCTTGCACTAATCCACATTAAAAACCCTATTAATATCTCTCAAATGTTAAGAGTGGTCATCCTAACACTTGGAATATGTTTTCTTTTAAAACTAATCATCTAACAATTAGAAAGTGTTCTTTCAAAAGTAATCGACAAATAACTATCTTTTGCATCTCTTTCTACTCCCGCAAAATAGCTTGCAACCTTGTATCTTTATCGTCTCTTTCTACTCCCGCAAAATTGCTTGGACCCAGAAAAAGCCATCAAAGAGCCTGGAAATAGGAGATTGAAACATTTAAATAGAGAGAAAAGTAAGGTGCAAACTGCACCAACTAAGATTAACCATACCAATTTTATGAATCATATATACCTACATACTATACCATTGAGAACAAAACATCATTTTCCATGCTAATTTTAGCAGCACATAAAGAAAATTTGCAATTGATTTTACAACAAAGCTTTCAACAAATGGAATATATCAATATGTCAGCAGCCCTCCAAATGAATATGCATATTTCTAACTCGAAGTTTAGCAAATAGAACAGATGAGTAGGAATCCTGCAGTTTTAAATGCACAAGCAATCATCATTAAGGACAAATGAACACTATTATAGGCACCAAACAGATTTAAAACTAACATAAGCTAGTAATGTCAAAAAATAGAAGAGTGTATGAAATTTCCCTATTCAATGGCACTTCCAACCACATCCCCAGGTCCACCTACCTTTTTCAACCCTTTGAACATAAGTATAACCTAAACCAAGTATATCTACAAAGCAGGTGAAATGACAGATGGCCAGAAATACCACAAACTGAAATAAGAAATAGTAGCAACAGCAGTAGCAGTAGAGAAGTAAATAAAAGGGGCAATGGATGCAGAGATAGAAGCTAGAGAATAGGGGAACTGGAAAAAAGACCTGTTGAATATGACAAATTTAAAGGAAAATGTAAAACCTTTAATTTTTTGAGTTATTCATTTAAGTTTTTCCAAGCTTCTCAGCCCTCACATGCTTTTTAGAAGATACTATGAATGAAAGGGAAATAATGGGACCGAAGGTGCACATAGAAGAGATGTGGAATGGTGAATTGGTTTCTCTTTCTTGCTTAAGGCTGAATTGGTAACTACTACTGAAAAAGGAGAGACTGCAAAAAGTAATATACTTCATTATTAGAATTGTTATTACTCTGCTACTGTAAACTTGCAAACATCATCAAGCACTTGCTAGCATCTTATTTGAGAAAATCATGTTGTGCTTTACTTTAGCCTTTAGATGCTACAAAATAATTCTCCAAAAATGAATAACAAACTAAACATGCTCATAATTAACAAAATACTCAGCAAGTCAACAGCCTCAATATATTACTCAAGACACAAATTAGCACTAAAAGCAATCTACCATTTTGCATCACAGGTCTGACATAAATAGCAGAAGTATTGCCGCAGCTGCTGGTGTTGGTCCTTCCTATAGGACGTGAATTTTTAAGACTACAGCCATAAAGCCATCAATTTGGCACCACAAGTCTAAAATGATAATGGGAGGTTACCTTGGAAAGTCTTTTGACTTCATTTTCAGCTAGAGCTTTTGTGTTTGCCTAGAAGATTGCCTTAGAAATGTGAACTTCAAATTCCTTCATCCATATTTTTCTCTTGCTTGAGGCTGCAGAGAGTTAGATTCAATCAACCAATTTGTAGACCTGGTGTCCCAATTTCAAATTAAATGCAACTCAACTTCTTGACCTCAATCTTTGAATTATAACTTGGAAGCTCTCGTATCTTTGCCTAATCTGCAAAAAGAAAGCATGACAAACAGTGAGTGGAGGGTACAGGTCAATCTTCAAGAATCTTTCATTGGCTGCAATATTTACACTGTATGCAATAGTGAAGAGACACCTAAGGGGGATCAATTTCCTAAAGAGGTCGAAACTGATTTTAAGAAAGCAGAAACAAATGTTATATATTAAAAGGTAAATGATAACCGTGGGGAAAACTGTTTCAAATATAAGATTAGAAACAAGTAAACAGATAATAAGCATAAATTACCTGAAAGCCAATTTCTTCGTGAAGGTATGCTAAACCAGGAGTTGCATCTTGAGCAATTTTACAACGCATAAGCTCATACACTAAAAGAGTAGCACATGGAATTACTTGATGAAGATGTCATCTGTGGACAATACTAACACTAACATTTTTATCCATAAACTCCCTACATGGCTCGGAAAGCAGGAAGATAATAAAGTATGTGTGCTTATTTAAGAAGAGAATGCAAAATAGCAAACAAAATATTGCTTAAAGAACACTGGGGAACAAGTTGAGACCTTAAAAGGGTTTTTGATAATCTGAACACAGATCTTCTTGTCAAAGATGGCATTTTTAGCTTTTCTACCTCTTTTAAGGCATAAAGAAGGGGCACTTCACCACCTGTAAATGAAATGAGCTCACAAAATTACACAGCTTAGTCAAATGAAAGGCTGAAAAGAGGCATTAACAATATTAAAAACTATTGGCACAAAGCCTTCCTCAGTAGCCACCTTTGTAGCATTTTAAAGCATCAGTAACTCTATCCTTTTTCTCACTGACCTCTATTTCACTTAGCCCTCCAATCTAAAATGTAGAAACACGATAACGCTACCCGAGAGCTTAGCCTAAAGTTTTGGAGCAAGGATATCTCCCACATTTGATTTGATCAAGAACAAGAGAGAGGAGGTTTTACCTACATCAGCTTCCTGCACCCTTTCTCCATGGTCTTTTAAAAGCTATTCATTAGCATTGCATTCACTAGTAAGAGAAGCCAACTTCTCGTTAAAGATCTTCACAGATTCCTCGAGAGCTGCCTCTTTTTCATTTGGAAGAAAGACCTGCACAAATAAAGCAAAATCTCAGGCCAAAGAAAATTTCCTGTGAACCCATAAATTGTCTTTTTAGGCATTAAAACCAACCAAAATTGTTTTATTGTGAAATTGGGAAAAGCATTGCAGTTGCACAGACGAAAATGCTTTATTACCCCTTCTATTTTCCCTCTCAAATCAAATCCAACTTTTCCATTTGCAATAATTTTTTCTTTGATGACCTTTTCCTCCATAGTCATGTATTCTGATCCATCCTTAACTGCGGATTGAAAATAAAACATAAATAACTTGTAACTTAGAAAACAATAAGTTAAGCACAACATTTATGCTCAATCTCACCAGTTTCATATTTGAAATTTACTCACAATACAGAGGAAATGACTATAACAATGGATAAATTTGTCATAGAATACTATTAATTGACAAATGCACAGTTCTGGTTCACCTAGACTACTGATCTCTCAATTCTACTTAATCCCTAGACTAGCATAGACATTGACATTTCTCACTTAGTCATACAGAGGACAGAGAAGTGGCTGCTAGTGAATGGATAATTTCAAAACCAATGGCATAGAGAATCATTGGATGATGTCAGAATCAGTAATTATAAGCTGACTATATCTAAAGAATGCAATACATCAGATACTGCAATACTCATTATCTTCCCATTTAGTTTCAAAACAGTAGTTCCTGAATTTCTCATTTATTAGGCTCATTGCATCTAATGAAACTCATTCCATTCTTAAAAATGTGCCTAAAATTACCATAAAAAAGCCCAACAGTGGGGATGTCTCGCAACCTATAGAAACAAATACACTCCAAATGCTTCAGGAAATATTCAATTAACCAAAATGGATCAGTTGCACAGACGCCAACCAAAACAGGAACCTATCAACCACCTGAAACTTTTTAACAATGAGGATGACTTAAGAAGTTTTCATTTCTAGAAATATACTTACCATAACACTTCATTGGCCATCTCAAGAACTATAGCATTTGCATAAGCAAAAGGCAACAAGCCAGCTAAGGAACCCCTTCCTGCTATCCGGAATTGCCACCAGCTTCAAAAGGCATACGTTCTTTTAAAGCTTTCTTTTGAAGCTTGCTGCGAAAACAATAAACTACCACCATAAGTTTGGTGTGCACATCCAGAAAAAAATGCAAGATTTCACTGTAAAAATATAAAATGGTAGCAAAATGCTAGTTAGAAAATTTGCTGGTTCTAGAAACAGATAAGACAGTGGAAAAAAAGTTTAAATTAAAATAGAAAGTGATAAAAAAAAAAGGTTAGTTCTCCCTTTTAAATATGGCATTCTTTTTTCACAAAATATAACCAATGTTTATCAGAATTTATATATAATAAATATGCTGAGGTTTCTACTTCTTCATCCACATGCATAGTGAGTCTTATAGCATTCTAGTTTGTTCAGATATTTAAATGTACTAAAACCTCATTCTATTAGAATGATCATGGTATTTGTGCAACATTGATAGTAGAAAATGCTATTCCAAGGAAGATAATATAGACAGTAATAGTAGACCAATCAACAAAAATAAAGGAAAATCATACCCATGCCATTCTTGAACTTGTCTCTCTTTCAACTTCTCCCCAAGTGCAACCCTGTCATTGCAAAAGCAAGTTTCAACTTCACATAAGCATCAGATGACATCCTTATATACATGCATAGAAATTCATCTATTAAAGCATTTTACAAAAAAATAAATGAAAAATACCTGCAATACAAGCAGAAGGATCAGTGGAATTATGCGACTAGTGAGAAAAAAATCAGAAGCTACCTTTATAAATCATAATAATTCTCATCCTCCCAAAGCTGCAGCTACAAGAAAACAAACAAGATTGGGCAAAACAAAAGAACACTGGTCAAGAAAACAAAAGAAATAAATCAACCCAAAGGTAAAGAGTTAAACATAACTATAAAGAGAGGAAAATTTAGAAAACAAGGACAGAGGAAGAAAGTATGAATGTTTCACACCTTCCATTAGACCATCCATTAACCCCGAAACACCATGAACCTGCCACCATGAAAGGAAAAGAAAAATAACACCATAAATGGTGAAGTGATAAAAATAAACAAACTAAATCAGAAAGGGCTGGCAGAATTACATTTAGAAGGGAAAGAACCTTTGAAAAGCCATGAATTTTATTCTCTCCTCAGCTTTCTCATCCTTTAGAAAGCACAAAAGAAGCAAGACGATAAACAAATGACAACAGCCTTAAGAAAATGTAACATCCTACCATCAATGCTTATCAAAGGAAATGCAAAAATAGACAATCCTCACTACTTTGCTCTAACAAATGTCCTTCTGTCCCACTAAGACAATATTCCTAAAACAGGACAGAAGGAGTAACATTAGCTCATCCCTAACATGAAAACAAGGTTCTATGGCAACCCAACAAGTGAAATAATTTAAGCTTTCTAGCACAAAATATCCAAACTTAGTATTATCTTTGTCCCATATAAAAAGTTATGTTTTGGGTTGTACCTTATTTCTTGGAGACATTGTTCCACTTGACTCTTTTAATAGAGGTATGTAAGTATGCTACTGAACTCACACATAGAATACCCTGAGGGATGTGCTACAATGGAAACCAGTCAAGTAAGTAGATAAAAACGACAAACCACTAATCAACAACCGTTGCAGCAGCCACCATGGTTGTAGCTAACCAACCATAAGACCATGAACGATCTGAATAAGACATTGGAAACCACTAAAAACAAAAACAAAAAGGAAACCATAAAAATAAAATAAAAAGAAAAAAAAAGTATTCAGATTAACATATAGAATTAATCTTTTTAACCTACACATCAATTTTCACAGGATTCATGTATAATTCAAAATTGTTCATTAGACCAATCAAAAGTAAGAAGTTATTGTTTCCACGTTGAATTCCAATCCTGATAAAAGAATCCCCCAAACAAGGGTAACAAGCATGAGCTCCACTCAAGCTCCATAGTTACTATCCTCCCATCAATACAAATTAGAGCGCAGTGCAACAAGGAAAAGCCAAATCAAGTATAAATCATTGAGTATTCGATCACATTCTTCCTTAAACAAATACAAACAGAGTTAAATGTGAAACAATCCAATGGCACGCATCTCAGACGACAAGCAGAAAATACTCAGATCTAACATCTCAAAATCAAATTCAGCACCAATTAGAGCGCCATTTCGACAAACATAACAAAAATCATCTTAAATTCAAAAGCAATAAACACAGAATTCAAATGATGTTGACAGTACGAGACCAGATTAGCCCATTCTAACAAGCTAAGAACTCAAAATTCGTCCAAAAAAAAAAAAAACCACTGCGTGCAATGGAATACCTGCTGATAAAGGGTTAGAGGAGTAAAGCGACGTCGTTAGGGAACTTGGAGGTGACAGAAGAAGTGGAAGATCCACCGTCGAACCCGGCATAGAATCTCTTTGGATATGCGAGGCCAGAAGTTGCCCTCGCCATCGCCAATATTCTTGAATCCCGTCTCCTCTTCGAACCCTTTTCTGATGGAAATGTGTCGGCAATTCAGAAATTGTTCTTCCTTGTGATAATGGAGAGTTTGTAGAATCTGCCAATCTTGGATCGATCCTTCGAGAGGTAAACTTGTTCGGAGCTTGTACAACAGTGAAAGGAGAGATGGAAAATCAAGCTTTTCTGCGGTTTAAAACCCTAACCTAATTGAGAGAGGGCAGAGGCGAAAGTGGAAAAGGGGCGAGGAGTGGAAGAGAGAGGCGAGAGAGGATTTTGGGAAAGAGAAGAGAAGCGCACGCACACACTCACACCTGGCAAAAAATAGTAAATAAATTAATTTAAAAAGAAGAAATGAATTGATTTACAATGTGCTTAGGGTTTTTCTGTAATTAAAAAGGGATTTTACGTCCAGATTAGAGCCCTTACGATGTGATTAGGGTTTAGCCGTAATTAAAAAGGGAATTTTACGTCCAGATTAGTGATCACGTCGTCATTCATTATTATTTACGACGAGTTTCGCGTGTCATCGTAAAGGGTTAGACGTAAAAGATCCCTATTTCTAGTAGTGATTGAGAGGGAGAGATCGAGTTTGTTGAAGGTGGTAATGAAATGAATGTTCAAAAAAAGTTTCTTTTAAGCTTACTTTATTGGTTGTAAACTTGTAATCCAATATTTACTAATATAATTAGTCTCTTGTACAATCGTTTTGATTGTCCGGTGTGCGAGATACATCCGCCTAAATTTTATATACATGGTTTTATAAATACATGTTGTTTTAAACATAATCACGATACTTCAACAACTAAACTCGAAACAACTAAAAGTTAATGAGATGAAAGGGTATATGAAATATAAACACAACACAACATAAGGTTTGAAACCCTTACCAACAAAGGTGCATGATCACTCGTCGAAATAGTATTAAGGGATCGAATACACAAGGATAGTAGGTAATGAACTATCAAAAATTTCCAATGACATATACACACAAAAAAAGGGAGTGGCAATGAAGATAAAAGAGAATAGCAAAAACATAAAAACAAAAGATAGTAGGGAGTCCAAGTGATATATTTGAGTTTCCCACAAAATTGAAAATCCAATCCCCGATAGAATAGTCACTTGTGTGTGAGTCATGAGTTAGTAATTAATGTAAGCAGCAAGTTAAATTACACCTAAGCACAATCAAACTAATTAGATGTTCCCAAATCCCTCAATTACCTAAGTGCCCATGGTAATAGTTGGGTTTTGGGTCATTAGGATTAGTTGTCGAAAGTCTATCAAGCCAATTTGGTCTAATCAAAGTCAAAGAGAACTCAAATTTTATTAATAATGGTCTAAATTTAATAGTGGTCACTCAATACTCCTATCAAACACCTTATGTGCAACTAGATTACTACTCATAATTTCATCATTACTTATAATCAAATGGGCAAATGTGCATTATTGCCCTCAACATTTTCTGCCATGTGTAAATTTGCCCTCATAGTTGTTTTTTGTTCAAAAATATCCTTAACGTGTACAAAGTAGATCAATTGTGCCCTTGCCACGTATGGTTAAATTAGAGACAAGGAGAGTGACGTTAAAATATAAATTATTTCTATAAAAAAATATTAATAATAATACATGACTTGTTCTAACCGAAGGAGGAGGAAGAACCATCACTGGAAAGGCTCAGAGCAGACGGTACTCCGTGCCTGAACTGGAGAGGCAGAATATGCACAGATCCTCCCTCCGTCTACGCCATAGATGGAGGAGGCAATTTGGCCTGGGGCCTCACCACTGGAGGGAGCTGCCGGGAAGGTGAGGTTGGAGGCGTCGAAACTTGTGGAACTGGGCGTGGCTGCGAAATCTGAGGCTGCATCATCTCGGGAGTTGGCCCGCCAACGCCGTGACGTAGCTCGGAGACACTGGGTTGTGCCTAGACAAGAGGACCAGTGGGAACAACGCGACCAATTTGCCGAACTTTTCGCAGTCGCCAAGGACAAGATTAATGTGGCTATTGAATCCGCCGACCAACTGACCGTCTTGCGTCTAGACACGCATATGTTAGTTGATGTACCGGAGCATCCCAGATTAAGGGGTACCCAACGCCCCATTTGGGAATGTTTTAAACTTGCATTTGCAAAGGCTGAACTTTACATTTGATTGGTGGGAACCAGGAGGCCTTCAAGAACGGGGAGCTTGAAAACATACACAAAATAGGGAAATCCAGCCAAGTACTTATAATCTTCTCTTTCATATACCAACTAAAATATACACTACTACAAAATGGACTTTTAACGGCGGAAAGACCAAAACCGCCATTAAAAAGAAAGTATTGACTTTCTACGGCGGTTCTATATAGAACTGCCGTAGAAAGACATTATCTACGGCGTTTATTTGATAACCGCCGTAGTAAGTAACTTTCTACGGCGGTTATTCGAAAACTGCCGTAGAAAGTCCCTTTCTACGGCGGTTGTAAGAAAACCGCCATAGAAAGTCCCCTACTTTCTACGGTGGTTTTTGAATAACCGCCGTAGAAAGTTACTTACTACGGCAGTTTTATTTCTAACCGCCGTAGAAAGTCCCCTACTTTCTACGGCGGTTTTTGAATAACCGCCGTAGAAAGTTACTTACTACGGCAGTTTTATTTCTAACCGCCGTAGAAAGTGTGTTTCAAAAATCTTATTAGTAATTCAATGAAAATTGATATTTTTGAAGTTTTCTTATAATTATTATGTAACAATACTTCAAAAGGTTTCTTATAATTATTATGTAACAATACTTGAAATTTATTTATTGTTTATCATAACATAAAGGCATGAGTTTGTATATAATTAATAAATATGATGAATTTTACTATAAAAATTGATAAATAGTAAATTACATATTTATTATTAAATTTTAAAAATATTGGGGGTTATTTACAAAAAAAGAAAAAATAGAAATTAATAGGAATAGAGGAGCGGGCAGGAATTCACAATTACGGGTTTTCTACGGCGGTTGTAATTAAAACCGCCGTAGAAAGTTACTTTCTATGGCGGTTTCTTAACAACCGCCATAGAAAGTTACTTTCTATGGCAGTTTCTTCATAACCGCCATAGAAATCAAGTTTCTATGGTGGTTTTAATTTCAACCGCCGTAGAAAGTCCATTTCTACGGCGGTTTTAAATAAAAACCGCCATAGAAACTTCATTTTGTTTGAATTTTAAGGGTTTACCTTTGTTTCCATCTCCAGCCAACCGCGGCTTCTATAGTTTCCATCTCCAGCAAAACGAAGCCGTTCTCTCGTAGCCCGCGCCCATCCTCTCGCTGCTGGTTTTTTCTCATCTTCCCCCGAAGTCGTTCTTCCGTTTGAGTTGATAACAAGATCCGCCGTCACCCAACTCCGGAGATGGTTTCTTAATCGGCCATCACCCACCACTTGGAGTTAATCCCCGATCATAATTTCACCACAATCGGTCCTTGTTGTGGGCTTCAAATCATAAAGAAGGTTATATCGAATAGTTTCAACTTTATTTAAATGTTACAAATTTGATTGTTACTTGATTATTGCGATTCGCCTAGGGTTTATTATTAGTGTTAAATTCGGTGATGATGAATGATTAAATTCGGGTTTGATTAGTGTTAAATCGGTGGTTTATTGTATGTTCTTTTTTATAATTTTCCTACTAATTTCGGTTTGATTTATTCTCAAAATTGATTAGGTTGAGATGGGATTTTTGTATATATATATTGGCTGTTTACTTTAGGATTATGTTGTTCTGTATTGTTCTTGCTGTTAATGATTAAATTAATTAGAATTTGATGGATGCACGCAAAAATTTTATGAAGTTTGGTGGTTGTTTGGTTTATTAGCATGGAAGTTTTTGATGTATATATATATATATTTTTTGAATAATGTTGAAATATATATATCAAAAACTTTCTATGGTTGTTCTTGCTATTTTTGATATATATATATATTTTTTGAATGCAGAGATAAAAAAATGAAATATTAAATTTTTTTTTTTACAAATTATTTTACTTTCTACAGCGGTTCGCTTAGGAATCGCCGTAGAAAGTCCTTTCTATGGCAGTTAAGTCCGACTTTCTACAACGGTTTTGAAAAAAAACGCCATAGAAAACCTAACTTTCTACGGCGGTTCGCTTAGGAACCGCCGTAGAAAGTCAGCACTTTCTAGGCCGGTTCCCAACTGCCGTAGAAAGCCTGTAACCTTTCTACGGCTGCCGGATAGATGGCGGTTCAAAATGGACGAAACCGCCGTTAAATGTGCTAAATTAATAACCGCCATTAAAGCCCCTTTTTGTAGTAGTGATATAGGAAATATGAAAAGAGTTATTTAGAATATGAAAATGTTAAACTTCCACGAAAACTGTGGGTATTAGACTATTAGTTATTGAGAATGATATATTGGTATCCACTTCTCCTGAAAACTAGACAAGTAATAATCTTTTCTTTCACATGCAACATCTTCATTTGTTTTTATTGTTTTGTTGTGCCAAAAATTTGTGTTTAAAGGAGTTATGGCTGAGTTTTTCTTCTTATGTTATGTTAGACCTTCCAAAGATGGAAGATTTAATTTGCTAAAAAAAAGAAGTGTGTGGCCAGTTTGTTAGTTGATTTCTTCTTGGAGAGGTGCTGGTGTGTGTTTTTGTTGTAGTTGGCATGATCTTTGCATTTGTTTTTCACTTTTATTCTCATTGTATCCATAAACCTTGGTATTCTAACCCATGGTTGTTAAACTCGGAAATTGGGATAGAATCGTTTTATGCCTAGAATCGGAATCGTAGAATTGGATCGTAGAATCGGATCCTGGAATAGAAAAATAGAAAATACACAGGTATTTAACTATAATTATACATATCATAAACTCAATGAGTCTCATACAAACTCATAATTGTTCAATAAAAACCACAATAAAAATGTCAGATCTGAATCCATCAAGACTTAAGAAGTGCATAAAGGAGTTAGGGCAAAAAAAAGAGAATGAAGATTAAAAAATGAAGTTTTGAATTGAATGGAATAAAACCCGTAGTTGTGAAGATTGAAGAAGATAGGGGAAAATGATTGCAATTGAGAATTTGGGCTACCAAATAGTGCACTTGTAAATTTGGGCCACCTGAATTTGACCGAATTTGGGCCTCCCAAATCGCATATTTAAGTGGAAATTGGTCCAATCTCGGAGCCCATTCAATAAATTTGTTTCTACCCGATTCTAGCCGATTCTACAGAGGATGATGCAATTCTAAAATTAGATGCGATTCTACCTGAGTTTGGCTCGATTCCTTGGTCTAGACTCATAGAATCGGCCGATTCTATGAGTCTAGACCCGAGTTTAACAACTAACCCATCCTTTTTTTTTTTTTTTTTTTTTTTTTTTGAAGAAGAAATAGTTCATTTTTGATAGAGGTAGGAATCGAACCCCGGACATATGGGTGACCACCCGTGCGCACTAACCGCCGGGGCACTAACTCATTCCTTTCTAACCCATCTTGATGACCAGTTTGCAAGCACATAAATAAAAATGCAGCAATTACGAGCCTTATCTCTGAATTTTGTGGCTGAACCTCGCCAATTCATATTGTTATTGAATCATTATTCTTTTTTTTTTTCCTTTTTTTTTACGCTTTCTTCTACCATGGATGATTAGTTATTTATGAATGATATATGGTGATACATGTATCCTATTTACTCACCAAAATTTGTTATTAAGTGAGGTGATTCTTTACTATTAACTCTTGTGTTTTCATACAAAGCGATGTTAGTAATATTTCTATCAATAGTTTCTCAAGATATTCGTAGGCTGTGTTTTGAAAATATTTGCATACTCTCGTTTACATCTCCTTTTTCTTCTTTGAAAGTTGTTGTGCGTTACATCTCTTCTAAAAGACATTTTTTGGAAAATAATTATTATTCAAAATATATTTTCAATTTTATCTTTTAATTTGGATGTAATGAATCACAACTTACAAATATTTTGTATTTTGCAATTTGTATTCCATTATAAAATTTGAATATAAAAGAATACAGAATTTAGCTAGTCAAAATGTTATAAACTCAAACAAAGGCCTAATCTTTTCAAAATGTTACCCAAAAACCAAAAAAAAAAAAAAAAAAAAAAGGACAAAAGGGTCAATTATGTTTATCCCCTTTAAATATTTTCTAAATTGTCAAATCATGAATTTTGGTGAAAAAATTTAAAAACAAAACTTGTAGTTCGGTAAAATTAGAAAATCAACCCTTAATTAAACTAATATTACAATTAAGATACTGACTAACGTATTTGAAACCAAAACACGATCATATTGTTAGGAGAAACACCTCTCAGCATCTTTAAACCACTTGTTAGAAGAGATATTCTAACAACAACACTGCAGCGGAATTGAAAACAGAAAAGAAAACACAGTAATTTAACGTGGTTTAATCTACGAGAATACGCACTATTCCAAACAGCAGAGAATTTACAGAATAGAAGAGTTAACCTCTTTGCCCTCAATTCTATTCTACCCTTCCCCTCTACAGTTCTCTCTAGCACTCTCTCTGTCTAGATCAAGATTTGTCTACTACTCTCTGCTCTACTCTTTATCTAGTCTATTATAAACAACAGCTATTTATAATAAAACTAGAAAAACCCTATTGGGCTTAGTTTCCTAATCTATTCAGAATTAGAAAGTCTGGCCCAATACTAATTGTATTAGGAATTTGAGGAGATACCCCAACAAATCCTCCCTTGACTCAAAATCCTATGTACAATAATATCATCTGAAAATGAGACTTGTTTCTTCTTCTTCTTCGGCTTCAACTCCTCTTTTTGAATGCCAAACTCAGCACAAGACCCATTCTTCGAATCACCAACATAGAAAATGTGATGATTACTCCTTATTCCTTGTAGAATCAACTCATCTTCTTTGAACACTTTGCAAAAGTCTCTATCACCTGTGAATTTGTACCCACGAGAACATAATCTACCCAACGAAATTATGTTATCAGCACAAGTAGGCACATATTTCACCTCAGTTAATTTTCTCATAGCACCATTGCGAGTCTTGAGAAGTGTGGTACCAACACCCTCAATCTTCATCTTCTAATCATTCCCCACAACGATGTGTCCAAAATCTCCATCAGCTTGCAAGGTATCAAAACACGATCGATCTCTACATATGTGCGCAGATGCTGCACAATCCATCACCCAACCTGAGTTGCTTGACTCAGTATCCTTCATCATTAACAAATCATCATCCTCATGATACACAACATTTGTGTTTGCTGAGTCGTCTATCTTCTCTTTGCCCTTCCTCTTCATCTCCTTCAAACTCTTCAAGTCCTCTTTCATCACAGGGCAAGTATATTGGATGTGACCCTTCTCCCCACAGTAATAACACTCTACATTACTGTAGTCTCTCGGCCGAGATCTTCCACAAATGTCACTCCTCCCTCGTGAAAGACTCCACCCTCGATCAGAACTCTCTGCAACAGCTAGTGTTTCCTCTCCCCTAGGCATAATCTGCTTCCCCATTATCTCCTCATTCTCCCTCAGTTGCGTAACCACATCATCAAGTGTCTAGCTTGTTCTCCTAAAAAGCATTGTTTGCACAACCGGTTTATAAGACAATGACAAAGAAGACAGCAACAACAAAGCCTGCTCTTCATATTCAAGTTCCTCTCCTGTATTTTGAAGTCGGCATACTAGCTGATTGAACACATTCACATGATCATGAAAATTCCCTCCTTCATTCATCTTCAAGGTGTAGAGGTCTATCTTCATGCACAACCTGTTCGTTAGTGACTTCGACGCATATATGCTCTCCAACTTGCCCCAAATCCCCTTTGATGTCTTCTCCTTTAGGACACTGTATTTGATTTCTGGAGCAAGTGGAAGTCGAATCGTACTAACTGCCTGCTTCTTCATTGTATCCCAGCTTTTATCACTCATCCCTTCGGGTTTCTTATCTTCAAGTGTCAAATCAAGATGATCTCGCACTAGAAAATCTTGAATAGTGCACTGTCACATCGTAAAAGCCGTCTTTCCATCGAAGAGTGGAGTTTCAAACTTCTTATCAGACATTTTTAAAATTTGATCCAAAAAATCTTAAATTATTTGAACCAAAATTAAATTCTCCCACAATAACAAACCGCAAGGCTAAAGGGCCTGTTCTTTAACTTATGTTTCAAACCAAGTTTGAAACTTAGTTTTGAAAAAATAATTTTATAATGTACAAGTGTATTGAAAATATAAAAATGTGTAGGTAAATAGTAAAAAGTTGTATTAAAAATGATGAAAACTGATTATAAAATTATTTTTTCAAAATTAAGTTTCAAACTTGGTTTGAAACTTAAGTTAAAGAACAGGCTCTAAAACAAAAGCTGAAGCTTCAATAATCCGGGCCCACACAAAGAAATCAGTCAACAATGCTTGGCTTATAGATCCTCCTGTAATAACAAAGCTCCTTCCTTTTTGTGAACCGTTGTTTCTCTTCAAAAACAAAATTCACACCAATTGAAGAATTGGCTTCCAAACAAACTAAATTGATTAATCTAATTTCTTTCACCGGTTGGCCCACAGTCAAAGACCACAAACCTTGATCAAATTAATTCAACTTACCAAACTAATGGTCTGCGGCAAAAACGATGCAAATCGCCCAACCCTTCTACGCGCAGCGACGGCTTGCGGAATTAATTCTTCTGCGGCAATTCCAAGAACTGATCTTCACAACTCATTATCGCTCTGCTTTTGATTTTTTCTTTCTCTAATTTTCGATTCTCCCCTCCAGCACCTGTTTCTGATTTTCCTCTTCTGGTTACTATCTCGGATAATCACTTATTAGGAGAAACACTTCTTAGGATCTTTAAACCACTTCTTAGAAGAGATATTCCAACAAGAGTACTGCAACGGAATTGAAAACAAAAAAGAAAACACAGCAATTTAACGTGGTTTAATTCACGGGAATACGCACTATTCCAAACAAACAGAGAATTTACAGAATAGAAGAGTTAACCTCTTTGCCCTCAATTCTATTCTACCCTTCCCCTCTACAGTTCTCTCTAGCACCCTCCCTGTCTAAAATGATAGCTGTCTACTACTCTATTCTTTATCTAGCCTATTACAAACAACATTTATTTATAATAAAACTAGATAAACCCTATTAGATTTAATTTCTTAATCTATTCATAATTAGAAAACTTGGCCCAATACGAATTGTATTAGGAATTTGAGGAGATACCCAAACACATAAAATAAAAATAATAGCATTATTTAGACTTATACCCAAATAAAAATACTTTAAATTGATATTTTTCTCGTTTCACCGTTTACATCATAATCACGAGTACTTCATTACATTTTTATTTTATTTTTTCTCTCATATAAATCTAAACATTCATAAAAGCTGAGACCCACTAAGAATACCCCCAGATTTGAAGCCAATTATATAGCAATGACTTTCAGCTATATTATAACTTGGTGGGCTCACAAAACTGTCAAAAAGAACTTGAACATTCTGCATGCACTACTACAAAACGGAGCTTTAACGGCTGCGAATTAACGGCGAAAAATAGAAAACCACAGTAATAAAAG
>VMRK01000145.1:0-22726 GCA_016801395.1 Leptodermis oblonga
GGTATTATCTTTATGCATGGGTTGCTTGTGTGGATGATTACCAGTCTGATACTATCATGGAAAAGTAACTTCATATGATTGAAGATCTTAGAACTATTTCTGACTTTATGGAAGAGGAAGCCCATAAGACTAGTAAACTTGTGAATAATTTGACAAATGTAATGGAGACCAAGGATATGCATTTAAAGGAAATGGAAAGAAAATTTGAACAAATCGAGAATTCTCTGAGCAATTTAATAGAAGAAAAGGATATGAAAAACTTGAAGAAACTAAATATAAAAGTGACATTTTTGTAAATGTAACGTAGAGTGAACAATTGAAAAGGGATAAAATAAATGCATAAGATACTTGAAATGATATTTGTAACTTCACTGAAAATTTATAGAAACTTGCAAATTTTTTCTACTCTTTCAGAATTTTCCTAATTTGGCAAAGTCTTGTAACTAATATATGTCTGTTGGTATTAAGGAAAAACTTTCTTGAAGCACGTGAAGCATGGCATAAGTTGCTTTCCATCTTGTTCAACTGTCTACTCTTTCGGACTGTTCTGTTTATGGAAGATGAAGGCTTAAGTCTCATAGTTGCCTTCGGTTTTTGGAGGATAAATCCCTACAGAAAAATCTACAAATTATGAAACCAGTTGGAAATGAAACTAGACTCCTAGGGGAGTTCATATTGATCTTACTCATGAACAGATATGGTCGGAGTTGGGATTTATGAGCAAATCTTTCGGACTGTTCTGTTTATGGAAGATGAAGGCTTAAGTCTCATAGTTGCCTTCGGTTTTTGGAGGATAAATCCCTACAGAAAAATCTAAAAATTATGAAAACAGTTGGAAATGAAACTAGACTCCTAGGGGAGTTCATATTGATCTTACTCATGAACAGATATGGTCGGAGTTGGGATTTATGAGCAAATCTTTCGGACTGTTCTGTTTATGGAAGATGAAGGCTTAAGTCTCATAGTTGCCTTCGGTTTTTGGAGGATAAATCCCTACAGAAAAATCTAAAAATTATGAAACCAGTTGGAAATGAAACTAGACTCCTAGGGGAGTTCATATTGATCTTACTCATGATCAGATATGGTCGGAGTTGGGATTTATGAGCAAATCTTTTGGACTGTTCTGTTTATGGAAGATGAAGGCTTAAGTCTCATAGTTGCCTTCGGTTTTTGGAGGATAAATCCCTACAAAAAAATCTAAAAATTATGAAACCAGTTGAAAATGAAACTAGACTTCTAGGGGAGTTCATATTGATCTTACTCATGAACAGATATGGTCGGAGTTGGGATTTATGAGCAAATCTTTCGGACTGTTCTGTTTATGGAAGATGAAGGCTTAAGTCTCATAGTTGCCTTCGGTTTTTGGAGGATAAATCCCTACAGAAAAATCTACAAATTATGAAACCAGTTGGAAATGAAACTAGACTTCTAGGGGAGTTCATATTGATCTTACTAATGAACAGATATGGTCGGAGTTGGGATTTATGAGCAAATCTTTCGGACTGTTCTGTTTATGGAAGATGAAGGCTTAAGTCTCATAGTTGCCTTCGGTTTTTGGAAGATAAATCCCTACAGAAAACTCTAAAAATTATGAAACCAGTTGGAAATGAAACTAGACTCCTAGGGGAGTTCATATTGATCTTACTCATGAACAGATATGGTCGGAGTTGGGATTTATGAGCAAATCTTTCGGACTGTTCTGTTTATGGAAGATGAAGGCTTAAGTCTCATAGTTGCCTTCGGTTTTTGGAGGATAAATCCCTACAGAAAACTCTAAAAATTATGAAACCAGTTGGAAATGAAACTAGACTCCTAGGGGAGTTCATATTGATCTTACTCATGATCAGATATGGTCGGAGTTGGGATTTATGAGCAAATCTTTCGGACTGTTCTGTTTATGGAAGATGAAGGCTTAAGTCTCATAGTTGCCTTCGGTTTTTGGAGGATAAATCCCTACAAAAAAATCTAAAAATTATGAAACTAGTTGGAAATGAAACTAGACTTCTAGGGGAGTTCATATTGATCTTACTCATGAACAGATATGGTCGGAGTTGGGATTTATGAGCAAATCTTTCGGACTGTTCTGTTTATGGAAGATGAAGGCTTAAGTCTCATAGTTGAACCGCCGTAGAAAAATAGTTTTTGGAGCCAATTCCCGCACTACGTACGCATGAATTTTCTCTTTTTGTACCAAATTCAAAATACATTATATATATATATATATATATAAGAATTAATTATAAAAGTTGTCTTAAAGTATTCAATTCTTCAAATGAAAACATTTTATTTATGTAGTGGAAATTTAGAAGAGATCGAGAGCAGAGAGGAGAGAGTTGGATGATGTGCATCAAGAGAGGAAAGGAGAAAAGCGAAAGATGTTTATATATATATATATATATATGTTCATATATGTATATAAGGTAATGAAATCCAATAACTAGACAACTTTTTTTTCGGCCACTTAACAAATATTAATTAATTTTTATATTACTATACGTACCTAATGCATTTGTGGATTTGATTTTTTTATCCCGTTCGCCAAGTAGAAAAAGAAGGAATTTTAGGGAACATAATGAAGCTTATTACTTTATCGTCTCTTACATGTAAATTTACGAAAATGATTAATTTTTTCTTTGACCTATAATTATTGTACGTGTAGTAGCACGGGAAATTTAAATGCAAATATATGGTTCAATGGAAAATTTGAAATTTAATTATGAAATGGTTCATAAAAGTCGAGATTGTGTACATAATTAATAAATATACAAAATCAGGGTATGTATTATTATATTTACAAAATTGTGGGCTTAGTTTTTTGAAAATGGAAAAAAATATATATATATTAAAATATGCCCGCGCGGGAATTGGCGCCAATTTTTTGCGAGGAAGAATCCACGGCGGTTCACTCGTGAACCGCAGTGGAAAGTTGGTTCAACAGCGGTTAAGGTTGAACCGCCGTTGAACCGACGACCCGGTCGAAGTTCAAATCAAATTTGAACTTAAACAGTTTCCTTTCATTTTCCCTAAGTCTCGTCCCCTTCTTCTCCCTTTTTTTCCCCTGCTTCTCCCCTGTTTCCCCCTCCCTTCAACCGCGGCTGTTCGGTCCATTCTCCTCCTCTCCCTTCGCCGGCGCAACCGAGGCACCTTCTAATTTTTTCAAGTTCATATAAAATATATTTTGAATAATCAATTTGTAAAATAATAAAGCATTATTAATCGATAAACGAATAATTAATTCATTTATCGGTCAATACCCAACCTCGCTAAATGAATTTCTTTTTTCCGAGGCACCGACAAGTAATTTATGAAGAGTTAAATATAAAACAAAACAAAATGAACTACGTATAGCTTCCCCTA
This sequence comes from Leptodermis oblonga, assembly GCA_016801395.1. Classification (NCBI taxonomy): domain Eukaryota; kingdom Viridiplantae; phylum Streptophyta; class Magnoliopsida; order Gentianales; family Rubiaceae; genus Leptodermis; species Leptodermis oblonga. The sequence continues at coordinate 3,358 of VMRK01000145.1, forward strand.
TAAATTTTACCAAAAGTACTACTCCTTGAAAAAAAAATAATAATACATGAAACATTTATTCATAAATGAAAAACAAGGAAATCAATTTGCCGAAAAATTTGACAAAGTCTCCCCTATAAATGTAACATACTCCCTGTCAAGGATATGCACATACTTAAATACTTCACTAAAATTCCAACTATTTTGAATAATACGGAATTCAGTTTCAAATCAATTCAGACCAAATCACCCCTGCTTGTTTTTTACCAAAACACAAGTGCATCATAACATCAACACAGAAGCTTCACACAATTTCCAACAATAACATATTCATTTATAAACAGTTCTGCATATGAAGTCCCTTGAAATTTAGTCCCTTGCTTGCGCGGCTTCATCCGAGTTGTGACCTGTTTCAATCCCACAGTACGAAGGATAAAAATAAATGGTGTTAGAAATTTATGTCCACCTCTTTTCATTAAAATCAAAGAAACATATACAAATACACACACACAACATACAGACCTACAGAAAAAAATTAATAAAAAACAATAATACCTGAAAATGATTTTTAACTTATTCTCTTTCTCTTGTGGGACACTTGCTCCTCGAACCATAATCCTTCGCTGTGGTCATCACGAAGTATGTATTTATCAAGTTCCCTATCTTCCTCATCTGCTCTCGATTCAGGTAACCCACTAGAGAAAGGGCCAGCCTCATAAAGCCCTTCTTCTGTATCAATCCCTTCCACTCCGTGATGTTGTTTACCATGAAGAACAACAAACCAATGTTCATCGCAAGGATCGGTGATATAAAAAACTTGTTTCGCCTGCGATGCAAGTATAAATGGTTCCCCCTTGAAACCCTCCCGATTAAGGTTCACCAAGGTAAAACCCAATGGATCATCAGTTCGAACCCCACTATTGTTATCAACCCATTTGCAGCGAAATACAGCTACTTTGAAACAAACACAGTCAAGCTCCCAAATATCTTCGATCACCCCGTAATAAGCCATGCTTGCATACAATGGATTTTTATCCTTCCTGCTAGAAACATGTAAAGCCTCTGAGATTAATGTAACACCACTTTTTTGTGCCGTACTCTTCTCATCTTGTCTCTTAGTAGCAAATGAATATCCATTTATATCATAGCATGAAAATGCTCGTACCGCAGGGCTGGGCCTATACGCCAACCATTTCAATGTCTCCGAAACATCTTTGCCCAGGACAGCATTACCAAACCAATAAACAAATGTCTGAATATGTTCATTGAGCACACGTTGATCCGTCCAAGCAGGATAAGACGTTCTTATTGAATGGATATGGTCTGTCACATAGGGCGCAACTTCTTCAGAATTGCGCAGAATGTAGAGATGCGCCTTCATCAATTCAACATTAGACGGCAAAAACATTTTTCCTCCCCTTGTGCCCATACCTGTAATCCTCCCATCGTGCCGATTCTTAGATATTCCAATGGATGCGGTCTCGGCCAAGTATTCAGTGCAAAACTCAATTACCTCCTCAGCTATATAACCTTCAACAATACTAGCATCAGGACGACAACGATTCTTAACATACCCCTTAAATACTTTCATATATCGCTAGAATGGGTACATCCATCTCAAATGAACAGGCCCGCAGATTTTTATCTCTCTAACCAAATGAATCACCAAATGCACCATAATATCAAAGAAGGCGGGTGGAAAATACATTTCTAATTGACAAAGGACAACAGTTATTTCATCTTGTAACTGATCAAGTCTTTCACGCGCGATAACCTTGCTACATATAGCATTGAAGAAGACACAAAGTCTTGTTATACTGGACTTAACATGCTTGGGCAATATCGAGCGAATAGCTACAGGCAACAATTGTTGCATTAAGGCATGGCAATCATGAGACTTCAAACCAACCAGTTTTAAATCTTTCAAGGAAACAAGTCTGCTTACATTTGAAGAATATCCGGATGGAACTTTGATGCTACGCAAACTTGAACACAGTTGTTTTTTCTCTTTTCTGGACAAAGTGTGACAGGCAGGGGGTAGATATGTGCGTTGTCCTCGAGCTACCGGTGCTAAATTTGCTCTTATGTTCATATCAACCATATCAAGTCTCGCGTTATAACCATCCTTAGTTTTACCAGGGATGTTCAAGAGCGTACCTAACAGGCTTTCGCAAATATTTTTCTCAATATGCATAACATCGAGACAATGTCTGACATCCAAGTTCTCCCAGTATGGAAGTTCAAAAAATATGGATTTTTTCTTCCAACAACCTGTATCATTATTGCCGGACTCCGAAGTTTTACCAAACTCCACATTAATGTCCGTCACACGAGCTTTCACCTCTGGCCCGCTCAAGGGTTCTGGAGCTTTTCTGAACTCTTGGAATCCATTGAATGCTCTTTTCATACGGCGATACGGATGAGTCTCGGGAAGAAATCTGCGATGCCCAAGGTATACTGACTTCCTCCCATGTGCAAGCTGACAAAAATCTGTACTCTGCTCACATATTGGACATGCTTTATGCCCTTTAACAGAGTACCCAGACAAGTTTCCATAAGCAGGAAAATCATTAATGGTACAGAACAACATGGCACGTAATGTGAACATTTCTTCACGGTAGGCATCAAACACAGGTGCGCCTTCATCCCATAACTTTTTCAAGTCTTCAATAAGAGGAGCAAGATACACATCGATGTCATTTCCTGGTTGCCGTGGGCCTGAAATCATTAGAGACATAAGTATGTACTTGCGCTTCATACACAAGTAAGGCGGCAAATTGTAAATAACCAACATAACCGGCCATGAGCTATGTGTGCTACTCAGACTGCCAAACGGGTTCATTCCATCAGTACACAGACCAAGCCTCAAATTTCTGGCTTCTCCCCCGAAAAAAGGATACATTGAATCAATCTTTTTCCACTGATCTGAGTCTGATGTATGCATTATCACCTTGTCATCATCACTGGGAATACACCGATCTGAATGCCATGTCATTAGTTTTGCATCTTTTTCATTAGCGAACAACCGTTTAAATCTCGGTATTATAGGAAGATACCACAGAACCTTAGCCGGCGACCCCTTCTTTTGCACATCAGAACTGTCTTCAACCTCATCACACAGCTGCTTGTTTTTGTATCGTGGAGTTTTACACTTAGGACAAAGCAATAAATCCTTATACTCATTCCTGTAGAGGACGCAATCATTTGGGCAAGCGTGGATCTTCTTATACTCCATACCCATTGGACACAATATTTTTTTTGCCTCGTAAATTCGATCTGGAAGTTCATTATCTTCTGGGAGCATATCTTTCAATACCCTCAATAAGGCTGTAAAACTAGTATCTGACCACCCATTTGCCGCTTTCAAATTAAACAACTTCAAAACACTAGACAATCGGGTATATTTAGTGCAACCCTTGTATAGAGGCTTCTCATTGTCACCCAAAATGGAAGCAAGAACTTCCGGTTTATCAGCAAAATCCTCGGCCACATCCTCAATCATGGCATCGAATCGATCTCTAGTAATCGCATCATCTCCTTTTGCATGAGATTTTCTTTGCTCAGGTAAACCATCAATACTTTCACCATGCCAAATCCACAGTTTACAAGAAGGATCAAATCCGTGCCGATATAAATGGAATCTTATTGTATCTGAGTTATCAAACCGCGCACCATTTTTACAAGCTTTGCACGGACAATGGACGTACTTTGTATTCTTATAAACGAATTGAATGAAATTCTCAACTTCTCTCGCATAAGAATCGGAGGTCCGATCACCATACAACAAGATATTTCGATCCATGTGTAACTAACACCTTGAAATAATTAAAAATACCAAATAATAATTCAACAAACAATGTACAAAGTATCAAGTTGCATGCTTGTCTTAGCACATGTCATAATACTTATATTACTCATATTATCAAAACTACTATTATACCTCAATGAAAAAAATAATGCATAAACAACACATGCGCAATAGACATAATCAAATGAAGAAGAAACTCTAAGTTTTTCATTTATGCATTTCGTCAAACACATGAAATGCATAAAAAAATAATACACATCCTAAGTAGTGCTAATTATATGAACATCATCCATTAAAAATCAAACACTATAAATCAAATCACATCACCAAGAAACTACATAGTATAACTAAATAGGGTTCCACAATACTAAGGTTCACCATATACATGGAATATATGCAACTTTAATTTTCAGCCATCTACCATAAATAAAAATAAATTCTATAGGATGACATATCTAAAGTACAAGCATAAGCAATTACTGAGAAATTTTAGAAGTTTCTAACCTTTAGGTGGTAAATTTTAGCTCCAAATGACGATTCTTTACGTTTAACGTGCAAACCCGTAGTAGAAATTTGGAGAAGAACACTTTCGGCCGCGATATGGAAATACACGTTGTTATTTAGGTTTTAATACGTCAATACAACGGCGGAGAAAATTAAACCGCCGTAGAAAGGGACTTCTATGGCGGTTTTAAAATAAACCGCCGTAGAAAGGGACTTTCTACGGCTGTTGGAAGGTAACCGCCGTGAAAAGTGTGGACTTTCTACGGCGGTTACCTTACAACCGCCGTGAAAAGTGTGGACTTTCTACGGCGGTTACCTTACAACCGCCGTAGAAAGTCCACTTTCTACGGCGGTTGCCTTCCAACCGCCGTAGAAAGCCCCCTTTCTACGGCGGTTTGTTCCAACCGCCGTAGAAAGTCCGTTTCTACGGCGGTTCATTTTTAAACCACCGTAGAAAGATCCGTTCTACGGCGGTTCATTTTTAGACCGCCGTAGAAAGTCCGTATTTCTTTTATTACTGCGATTTTCTATTTTCCGCCGTTAATCCGCAGCCGTTAAAGCTCCATTTTGTAGTAGTGTATACGACTAAAATGACACACTTATTGCACCCAAATGGTACAATTTTAGCACTAATTGTTATTACCACTTCAACATATTTACACCAAAAAGAGTATTTATTATAATATTCAACATTCTTTTTTTCTTCTTTCCCAAATTGAATTTGTAACATGAACATTCATCCATTGCATATTTTTATATTATACTAGAAAATTAATAATTTATAATATTCAATAAATAGATAGTCATTTCATCTCAATATAGTTCAAATACTATTGATTAATCTAATTAATGGTAGTGATACAATCTTTATTTATTTATTTTTTTATGTACAGTTATTATTCATTATTTGTGAATTACTGAATTGAGAAATAATAAAAGAATAGCGAACTGTAAAAAATGTTACCTTACTTTTTAAAAATATCTTGTTTGGTCACTAAACTTTTTTCCCTCCAAAAATGTCACTATACTTTCTAAAATGGGCCAGAAATGTCATTTTCCGTTAGTCATGACGGAACTCCAAACATGTGCGTTTCACATGCCTCATTGCAGGGGTATTTTTGACAAACCAATAAATTAAAAACACTGTTCATCTTTTCCACAATTTTCATCACCCGGAGATGCGCCTTTCTGCAAAACCCACCACCATAGCCTCTTCCATGAAATCCGCCACCGCCACCGCCACCTCTTCCTCCACGAAATCCATCACCGCCATCTCTTCCACCACGAAAAGCCACTGTCACCTTTTCCTCCTGTACCACAATAAATCCATTGCCACTCCGGCCACCCACACAAACCCAAAAGTCTCCTCCATCACAAAACACCATTGCAGCCCACAAACCCAGAAAACCACCCCCATCACTTCCGCCCCAAAAAACCCAGAGATTGGATCTTTTCTAGAAAATCCAATTCAGGAATGGAGTATTTCTTCTATGAATTCCAGAACCCAGTTTTATTACTCTTCTGAATCATCCTCATTCGATTCACCACAATTATTGTCACATTATTCCTCGGGTGATTTTCTTTTCCAGCTAAACTCTTATTTCCTTCTCCCATTTGATTTCAATGACACTCAAGAAATGCTTCTTCTTGATGGAGGAGGGTGGCGATGCCGGGATGAAGCTTCTGCTTCTCCCGCTTTGAGTCTGAGTCCAAATTCTTAAGAATAATCGGACTCCACCACTGTTAGTCAGCGATAAGGAGGAAGAGGTCACTCTTGATGCTAAAAAGGAATCACCAAAGAAGGTAATTTGTTTACCTGTATTTTTTAGAACCAAAAATGAGACTATATTTCTTTGTAAATTTGTTTATCACTTTATAAGGCTCCTTCTTGTGATTCTTTTCTGTGATTGCTCTTACAATTCGTGGTTCTTATTTGATTTAATAAATGGCTCGTATCAATTTATCAAGGGGATGTCCTTATTGAATGGGATACCCTCAAGTCTTTCTGAAACATTTTACATCAGTGAGTTTGTTCCATTTGAAATTAAGAAGCGGCAGAAAGTAAATTGAGTTGATTTGGAGGAGAAATTACGAGACGCAGTCACGCAGGAACCGGAAAAGGAGATGCAGAGAGTAATGCAGAGTGTCATCTTCAGAACTGGTAGTGAGGTTTTGAAAGAAGATGAACAGTGTTTCTAATTTATTGCTTTGCCAAAAAAACCCCTACGTACATTGAGGAATGTAAAACGCGCGTGTTTGGAATTCCATCATGACTAACAATGACTAATGGAAAGATGACATTTCTGGTCCCTTTTTAAAAGTATGGTGATATTTTCAAAGAAAAAAAAAATTTAGTAACCAAACAGGAGATTGTGAAAAAGTAAGGTGATATTTTTGGCAGTTCGCACATAAAAAAAAGGGAAAGTTAGCATCTGTATAATTGATATTACTTCATGATAGGGTTATTAGTATATTTTAATTGAGAATTACTAAAGAGAATAGAGAAGATCTTACTTTCACTCTTCTCCTTGTTCGTCCTCTCTGAAGTGGGAATAAAGTAGGTTTTGGAAAAGATAAGAATATAAGCGAATCTAAAATAGGGAAGTATCAAGATAAATGCAAGATAAATGCTACAAATAATTAAAGAGTGGAATCCATGTAGTTAAGATATATGATCAAACATTTGCTTGCCCTTACTACCAAAAAATAAAAAACAACAAGAAAAAAGAGATGCTTTTTACAAGGATATATTGCAATATGCAAGTGGAGTAGGGAGTTATACTTCAAAGAAGCCAGGTGTAAGAGACCGGGTGAATCCTCTTGCATTGGAAAAATACTTGGAGAAAGATGTATCTGACACTTCAAGTCCATCATAGGTAGGGGTGTTAAACAGGTGGATTGGGCGGATATTGTGCATGTATTAAATGAATAATAAGTTAATGGATTGTTGGTCCATCACAGGTAGGGGTGTCAAATAGGGGCTTCAGATCTTCTGTCCGGTAGGTCTTTGTCTACCCCTGTCTACCTACCAAAACGACGTAGTTTCACTTAAGTTTTTAATCCCCTTACTTAGTAATTACTAAGGTTACCCTGCAGTACTTTTCTATTCTCGAGACTCTTCGATGGAAGTTGAACCATCAGCTTTTGGCTTGATCGTCGAACTTGCTTCAACGCCACCACCGTCTCCGTCGAACAGAGCACCGCAGTTGACGTCGTCACCCTTAGTTTTTCCTCTTTTCGCCGTTCTGTCTGAGTATTAGGACACTCATTAAATCACTGCGGTCATGTTCTATGGATTACAAATTTTTCCCTTTAATTGCACTTCTAAACTTTGATTTTATGCTTATGAATGTGCTGCGAATTTGCTCCCTTGATATCTGTATGCTATTTGCACTATTATTCTGCATCCCCTGAGTCAATCTATCTATTTCTTCTTGTTTATTTAGATCTTTGGGCCTGAAACTTGTGAATAGAGACTACTGCAAACAATTAGCTTATATTCGTGTTTGAACATATATTACCGATGTGCAACCTTAATTTGAAAATTAAATTTGGTTTCAAATCGGTTGATGTTAATGATGTGACGCAAAAATTTCACTTCAGGAGATGCTTCTTGCGGCCCAATAAAGCTCCTCGAAAAGCAAAAGGCCCAACTCGGAAGGAGCTTCACAGCGAAGAACAAATGAGCTGGAGACCGGTCTGGGCGATTCAGATCGGCCAGGTTGATGAAGAAGAGGTAATCCGCACTGTTCCGATGACAATTTCAGATAATAAAGGAAAGAAGCGGGGCTTTCCCCCCTGTATATGCTCCGACGGTCAAGTTAGTACAATTGGAGAGAGAAAACAGTGAAGATGAATGCTTGAAAATGGTAAAGATTGCGTACCTTAGAAAGTATGAAGACTTAGCATATATACCTCAAGTTGAAAAGTGTCCGTTGAAGCCTCATGAGTGATTCGTTCACCTGCTCCTTCTATTTAGTATGGCGTGGACGCTATTATTTGACCGGGTCTTATCTTCGTCACTTTAGGAAGCCTGAACACTTCTGCATGCAATTGAGTAGAGAAACCTAATCTATGACAACTTTTACCTACTGCGTCAGTGAGGCAGGGCGGATCGGTCTATCCATCTTAGATCGGTCAATTCAAATAATGTGAGAAAAAGGCTGTGGCATTCTTAATTTATAAAGTCCGACCTAAGATTACCAAGTTAGTTTATGACGCTTGCCGACCCAAGCTTTTATGAGTTTTTACCGATCTGAGCTTTGAAGACCGACCTAAATTCGTAACACAACTGTAGGCTTAGTTTATAAGGTCTTTCCGACCTGAACCTGAATTTGGGCTTTAATTGTGCCTTTATGTTCAACTTCTTTATCCTTGTTTTTATCTATTGGGCTTGGCCCAATCAGAGATTCACTTTTATGCACATCAACATGTCCCCCCAGTATTAGGTTTTACCGATCTAAAACTTAATACTATTTGCATTTTTCCGAGCTGAATTTCAACATAAAGCACCTAGTGTGGGTTTTCTGAGCTAAGCATGATACTGTATTCTACCAAGCTGAAAGTGTGACTAAGGCATTTATCAAGTGTTCATCCGACCTAGAGTTTATCCGACTTATAGTTTCGCTAACACGGTAAAAACCTGAATTGTGACTATGAAATCCGATCTACAGTCAATAGTGTTATTCGATGCATTTGTAATAATGGCAATACCGATCTGAAGAATTTGAGCGGACTATTTGGACAATTTAATGCAACCATAAAGACGTACATTTGCGCTACCCTAGGTCAGGATTTCGAAGAGGCGGACTTGTCTGGACACGCCTTCACGTTTATTACAGCAACCGATACAGCTTCCAAGGCTGTTTATGTTCTCGAGGTATCATTAATGAGTACAACTTTTGGTCTGCCCACGTCTCTTCGGTCTCCTTGAGACTCCATAAAAATCGTGAGAGCTAACATTTGATCTCCTCCATTATTTGCTTTCCTAAAAAGAGAGAAAAAATTTCCTTACCCTCCTTCTTCTTCCCTTTGCCGGAGTTTACGAGTTTTGCCGGAATTTTATCGTCGTGTTCCAGTCCTTGCAAGTTTTGCTCAGGTCGTTGTCCCTTCGTCGTCATCCTTCTGTTGCCGTGCCTTTATCCCTGTTCGTCTGTCTCCAATGGCCTCCGAGAGAAGTTCAGGCACCGGAGCATCACGTCAGGTTCCGGCTGCAGGTTAGTGTTCCTCTCCCTTTCTTTTCTGCTGATGGCATGTTTGAGTACTTCTGTAGGATCGATTATCTACAATTATAGTGATATTTGTATTGATTCTGTAGATTCGGCCGCCGCTCATGAGTTTAAACCCGAAGAAATAATATCAGAAATGACTAGGGCAGATTTAACAAAACTTAGGTTAGCCCATTACATAGATCCTACTGTCCCGATTCGTTTACCCGAGCCTGAGGAGAGGGTAAATACTGTTTCTGCGGGTTGGGTCGGGGTTTATGAGTATCATATTAATTTTGGGCTGAGGTTTCCGGCCGTAGATTTGTTGAACGAGATGTGTGATTTTCTTCACATCGGGTTAAGTCAGCTAGTACCAAATGCCCTTAGGTTTCTGATAGGGTTCATATATGTGTGTTTTGGGGCTGGGGTTCGACCTACGGTAGATCTGTTTTTTCAATTCTATACGGTCCGTAAGTACCCTTATGGTAAATGGTGGGTGACCTTTCAGAAACGTAGGAATAGCCCTATAATTATTATCGACTCCCCCGATACCAATAAACAATGGAGGAACAGATTTTTTATGGTGAAGGCTGAGGAAGCAAACCTACCCTCTCGTTGGTCCCAATTTATTTTACCAGTCGAACAAACCCGAGATAAGTCCGACCCCAGAGTTCAATCGGACTATAAGGCGCTAAAAAACTATACTAGCTCGGTTAAATATTCGGCTAAATTTCCTACAGAGGATCTTCTTGTTTCGGCCGGGCTGAGCCAATCCCCCGATGTAGAAAAAGAGAGTAAATACCTGTCTCTTGACTTTTTATTTATTGTATCCTCCCTCTGTAGCCCGGTGATTTTTATTTTTTGCATGTTGCTTGTTTTCAGGTGGTCTTGGTGGGTTCGGAAGGAAGAAGAAAACCAACAAACCTGCTGCAGCTTCAGGATCTTCTAAAAGATCGGCTGAGATCGATCTTACGGAAGAGGTCAAGGTAGCCGATCCTCCCAGCTCGGCATTGGTGACCCGGGTCGCAAAAAAGAGCAGGCCGACCACGGCAGAAATCCAGGCAGCCAAGGCTGCCAAAGCTCCACAAGCGCTACTGGGCCCCACACATGATCCCGATTTGCCAAAGCCTGATGATCTTTGGGGACCCGTGGATCCGTCAACAAATGAAAGGGTCCTATTGCTGAAGGATAAGAGGGATAGACCGATCTCCCTGGCTCGGCCCATACTTCAAGTGTACTTACCAGAACCTCTGCCTGAGGACGTGAGGCCTTACTAGGAATTGGAGGCCGAAACTGAGAGATCCTTTGAGGAGGTGGTACAGGTAGGCAACCAGCTCCGGAAGAATATGGAGCTGATGAAGCATCGAAACTTATATTGATGTCTAAGAATAATGATTACCTCGTCTGACACTTCCGGATCGGATTTTTTTTGTAGGTAGCTTATAATTATGCTGCTACGTCAAAAAGGGCAACGGCTTTGGACATCTAGCCCAAAGTACGAGCTGGAAAGGTCAAGAAGCACTCGTCGAGGCCGTGTCCGAGGCCGTTGAGGATTTAGAGTTTCAGCTGGGGCTCGAAAAGAGCAAATATTCAGAGCTCGAAGTTGTGAAAAAACTGGGCTAATGAAGCAATACCAGGATCAGCTTTCGAAGTCTAGCCAGCTAAGGACCAAGATCCAGGGCCTGGAAGCCGACGTGGACATTCTGAAGAAAAGTGAAGCCGCCCTACTTAAAGAAAAATCCAACTGGGTGAAGCAAAAGGCTGACCTGGAGAAAACTGCAGAAGAGGCCAATAAAGCTGCAGAAGAGGCTAGGAAAGCTGCAGAAGAGGCTACAAAGACTGCAGAAGAGGCTACAAAGAAGGCTGCGGAGAGGGTTAGCTCGGAAGAGGTTGAAGCTGCTCGCCAGGCCGAGTTGAAAGCGTTTAAGGAGGGGGACCTGCTGGAGTTGATGAACCGGCGTTTTTTCGAGCTAATCCAGTGCGGGTATACTCTGTGCTGGGACGAGCTAAAAAGCTCCAGGTCGGTAGAAGATGCTCCTGCAGACTCCATGGCCCGGACTTCTTTGCTTCCGGTGGGACGCGATCCTTTCGATTTAGTAGAGGAAATCAAGCAAGAATGCCGAGACATCGGTGTTCCAATTCCGGAAAATGTCGAAGAGGATCCTGTGGTCGACCCCCAGGAGACAGCAGATGAAGCTTCTTCTCAAGCTCCTCCTTCCTGAGATCGGCTTTTTCCTAGATCGGGCTTGTCCCTCCTTAACTTAGCCTGTAGCTCGTAGAATTTATTTTTGATTCTGGTTCCTTTCGAAGAATTTTGTATTATTCAGCCCTTTCTTTTGTAACCGAGCTTGATTAAAGGATACTTTTTGTTGCCTCAACTTCTGCTTTCTCCATCTTTAACTCTGACTGCTTTGCTGATAATATTTTCTTAAGTGTGCTACGTTCCAAGCCCGGGGAACCATACGTCCTTGCAAATCTTCCAAAATATAACTTCCAGTAGGTCGGGCTTCGATTACCCGATAAGGCCCCTCCCAATTAGATAATAACTTGCCTTGTTCTTGTGGTTTGCTGATAGCTCGGTTTCGTAGAACTAAGTCTCCCGGTACAAAGGCTCGATGTTTGACTCGAGCATCGTAATGTTGCCGAACTAAATTTTTGTAATTTTGTTGATGTACATAGGCTGAATCCCGAACTTCCTCTATCAAATCCAAGCTGAGCTCCAAGTTTTTATGGTTCTGATCTTTTTCGAAGTGCATAACTCTAGGGGCTCCACTTAGTATTTCTGGGGGATAACAGCATTGACTCCAAAGGCTAGCTCGAAAGGGGTCTTCCCTGTAGCCGATTTAGGCGTAGTCCGGTGGCACCATAGCACATGAGGCAGCTGTTCTACCCAATTTCTGCCTTTATCTTCTAACCTGGCTTTCAGCCCGTGCAACAGGGTTCGGTTCGTGAGTTCCACCTGTCCATTTGCTGGAGGATGAGCTACAGATGCGAAACTCTGGGTGATACCGAGTTTTGAACATAAGGCAGTAAATTCTTTGGATTCGAACTGGGTCCCATTGTCCGAGATAACCGAGTTGGGCACGCCGAACCGGCAGATGACTTGTCTCCAAAGGAATCGAGCTACAGTTCGTCCGGTAATGTTTGTCAATGCCTCGGCTTCTACCCACTTTGTAAAATAATCTATGGCTACGATAAGATAATGGCAGGAACCGATCTTAGGAAACGGCCCCATGAGATCTATTCCCCACTCTGCGAAAGGCCAAGGGGCAATTATCCCTGTAAAGCTGGAGGCCGGCAACCGGTGAATTGTTGCGTTGTGTTGGCAACTGGGGCACTTTTGAACGAATTCTACTGCTTCCTGGAATAACCGGGGCCAATAAAACCCAGCCCCAATTATTTTCTTAGCCAAATTCCGAGCCCCAATGTGAGACCCGCAATCTCCTTGATGTACTTCTTTCAGCGTGGCATCTGCTTCTCCCGGACTCAGGCATTTTAGCAAGGGCATTAAGAAACCTTTTTGTACAGATCTTCCCCGATTATTTGATAATGTTCAGCCTTTCTTCTTATTCGCTGCGCTTCCTTTCGTGAATCTGGTAGAGTACCATTTTTCAAGTATTGCCAGAGAGGAAATCTCCAATCCCGACCCTCGCTTATTGACAAGATCGCTGGCTCGGCGCTGTACTTCTATTCTGTACCTCTTCCACTAGAATGCTTTTAGTTAGATGAGAGAAAACCGAGGAAGCTAATTTGGACAAGGCATCTGCGTTTGTGTTTTTGCTCCGTGGAACTCGCTCTATGGTCCATTTTGAAAAAAATTTTAGTTGCTGCTGCGCCAGTGCTAAATATGCCTCCATTTGCCGATCCTTAGCCTTATACTCCCCCAAAATTTGTTTGACTACGAGCTGAGAGTCCGAACAAATTTTTAGATTTTCGACCCCAAGTTTCCGAGCTAACTTCAGACCGGCTATCATGGCCTCGTACTCTGCTTCATTATTTGTGGCCGTGAAGCAGAATCGCAAAGCGTAAGTGTGGATTTCTCCAATAGGACTGGTGAGGATAATCCCTGCACCCGATCCGGACTGGCTAGAAGCACCATCTACATAAAGCGTCCACGAGTCGTCACCCTTTGCCACAGTTAAAAGAAGATCGGTTTTTTGTACCGGGCCGAGGATGTCTTCCTGGGTGTCTGATACCCCTTCAGCTATGAAATCTGCCAACACTTGCCCTTTGACTGCGGTGCGAGGGGTAAAGGTGATATCATACTCCCCCAATTCGATAGCCCACTTGGTGAGACAACCCGAAACTTCCTGCCTTTTGTAAGATGGCTTTGAGAGGTGCGTCGGTATAGACGGTGACTCCATGGGAGTTGAAATAAGGTCTGAGACGCCGTGTGGAGTGGATTAAAGCCAAGACTAGCTTTTCCAGGCTAGGTAATAGTTCTTCTCTGCTGCCTGCAACACTTTGCTAACAAAATAGATGGGTCTTTGAACCCGGTTATCCTCTCGAAGTAAGACCGAGCTAATTACAGATTTGGTGGTAGCTATGTACATATACAATTGTTCTCCCGGAATAGGCATGGTTAAAGATGGCAAAGAGGCTAAATACGTTTTTAGTTGTTCAAAAGCAATTTGACATTTGGGAGTCCACACAAATTTATCTGTTTTCTTTAAAATACTGAAAAATGGTAAGGCTCGCTCTGCTGACCGAGCTAAAAAACGATTCAGGGCCGCTAGTCTACCCGTTAATTGTTGCACTTCGCGAATTGATTTAGGTGGGTGCATTTGCAATACAGCTTCTACTTTCTTTGGATTAACCGATATACCCCCCTCAGAAACCATATAACCTAAGAATTTTCCCGAAGTAGCTCCAAAAACACATTTTTTTGGATTTAACCTCAACTGATATGGACAAGGGTTTCAAGTGTTTCACGCAAATCAAGCAAATAGGCAGACTCATTCCTACTTTTAACAAGGAAATCATCAATATATGCTTCCATGTTCCTACCTAACTGATTTTTGAAAATTTTGTTTATCAAACGCTGAAAAGTAGCTCCGGCATTCTTCAAACCGAAAGGCATAGTAACAAAGCAATAAATACCTTTATCCGTGATGAAAGATGTCTTTTCCTCGTCTTCTTTAGCCATGAAGATCTGGTGGTAGCCCTTGTAAGCGTCCAGGAAGTTAAGGAAACGGAATCCAGCTATAGCATCAACCAAAACGTCGATCAACGGTAGGGGGAACCAGTCTTTAGGACAGGCTTTGTTTAGGTCGGTAAAATCAATGCATATACGCCACAAGCCGTCGGGCTTGGGAACCAATATGGGGTTGGCCAGCCATTCCGGATAGTCCACCTCTCGAATGATATGTACTTCTAATAAGGCATTAACTTCGAGCTCCACGTATCTGCTGCGTTCTCCTCCCAGGTTACGTTTCCGTTGTCGAACCGGCCTATGGTTGGCATCAATGGACAGCCTGTGTTCAATGATATTTCGAGAAATGCCAGGCATGTCTTCCGGTCCCCAAGCGAAGACTTCCACGAACTCACGTAAAAGGTTAAGCAAATCATGTTGTAATTGAGGGGGTAAGTCAGCCCCAATTTTAATTACCTTGTTAGGATCGGCCGCCAGGGGGATGATTTTTACCTCGGCCCCTGCTTCAATGGACCGATCTGAGCCATCTGGCAGGTCGGTGATGTTCGTGGGATGAGCGGTCTGTCTGGGGTGGATAGGTGGCGAAGCTTGTGGTGTGGAGGTCGGATGAACTACTGACGCACCTCTTGACTTCCGATCTACTGGTGTTGGTTCCCTTAGGGAAGCCGTATAACACTGTTTAGCTTGTAAAACATCACAACGAAGAGCAGCTATCCCACCCATGGTGGGGAATTTCAAAAGCATATGCATGGTAGAAGCAATGGCCTGTAACTGATTTAATCTAGGCCGACCTAAATACACATTGTATAGTGAAGGTTCGTCAATGACCACAAAGTCTATGGTTTCTGTTCGTTTTAGCTGACCGGCTATTAACGTGACTAGGATGCTCAGTTGTCCTACAGGGATAACATGGTGGTTGCCAAAGCCAATCAATGGAGTTCGTAGTGAACTTAACTGTGCCTTATGTAATTGACATCCCGTCAATGCCTTAACTGTAATGATATTACTAGAGCTACCCGTGTCCAATAACGTCCTACGTACTTGATAGTTGGAAATATAACAATCGATCACTAGCGGATCATCACAACTGTAAGGTAAAAAGACATCACTATCATCAAAAGTAATAACTGGTGCCATGGTTTCTGCTTTTCGCTTACCTAGAATGTTGTTCCTCTGTCTATATACCTGTTTCCTTTGGCGATTGGAGTCACCCTGGGTTGGTCCTCCAGCTATGGTGTTTACGACCGCAGCTATGGTCAGGTCGGCTCCAACCCCGGCGTTTGGGGCTCGGGGATCGGGTTGGGGGCACTCGCGGGCGAAATGGCCGGGTTCTCCACATCGGTAGCATCCGGTAGGTCGCTCCCGTGATGCCGAAGCGGCTGGTTTGGGCAAAGGGGCTACTTGTGTGTATTGAGGCAGCTTTCCAGTTTGAATGAGCTTAGCTATTTCTGCAGCCAAATCTCTACAATCATTAGTGTTGTGACCGATATGCTTATGATAGTTGCAATACCTGCCCGGATTGAGCCGATCCGCGGGGCCCGTCATGGGGCGAGCCGGGGGTAACAACCCTTGATGTTGGATGGCTGCATATATGTCAGCTCGTGGAGCAGAAAAAGGCTCGGCTACCTGCACAGCACTAACATTTATCCCAGTCTTTGGGATAGGGTTAGTAGTATTCACAAAATTTAGTTTCTTATTTCCTCCCGGGGGAGGAACCGGGGAAGAAGCTTTTCTCTTACCATACAGGTCGGAACAGCTTCTCTCTCGTTCCTGTTTTATGGCGGCGGCATCCTCAATTACAGCAAAATTAACAGCGGTAACCATCATTTCAAAATACGAGTGGGGGGGGCGGATGGCAAGTTCGGTAGCTAGAGGTCCTGATCTTAACCCGTTAATAAATGATCCCATCATTATCCTATCGTCTTTTTCGTGGCATTTCCTAGATTCTACGTTAAACCGGTCTATGTAGGCCTGCAACCCTTCCCCCATTCTTTGAGTTATGTTCATTAAGTGTGAAATAGGCTTGGACAATATCTTATTACCCAAAAAATTGGCTAAAAACAGGTCACCGAACTGATCTAACGAATGAATAGAATTTCGAGGTAGTGTACAGTACCAGTTAATAGCCTGACCTTTGAGAGTCAAGTGAAAAGTCATACACCGGTTGGCGTCAGATAAGTTGGCGGTGTCCATCACACTCATGCACTGCATCCAGTGAGCCGTGGGGTCGGTTGTTCTGTCGTACTTATCGATCTTACCTAAGCCCCTGTAGCCTGGGGGGAAAGGCGCTGTTTGGATTTCCAAGCCGAATGGGTGAGACACCCGAGAGGTGGGCATGGTTCGTCCGAGCTGCGCATATCCAGATCCAAGAAGGGCGGCGTGACCGATCTGGTGATACCCTGGTTGTCCTGCGGGGTATCCCCCTATGCGGGGGTAAGCCGGTAGTGGTGTTCCAGTAGTGAAGTTCCCCGCGCCGGGCCCGGGGTAATAACTCGGGTTAAGCAAGGGAGAGTATCCTGTGGATGGCTGCAGGGCTCGACTGGTGCCCAAACCGTAATGCTGAAACATAGCTTGGTTTGACGGAGCTGGGTGCCCAAGATATCCTAATTGGTTGACTTCGGGATCGAGGTAACTAGGTTGGTTTAACGGTTGGACTAGGCCGGGCTGACCTACTTGATTCTGCGGGCCCAGGCTGAGTTGACCTAACTGATTCGCCTACTGTCCTATCATGGGGAAAGGGACCCGTCGCTAAAGGGAAATTACCGAGTTGTGTGTTAGGAAATCCGAAGGGGGCTGGAAAAGTAGGAGCAACCTGGGTATGGGCTAAAGTGGTGTACACAGGTGCTGCAGTAGAGAGGGTGGGGAGACCAGCTATGTAGTTAGACCCAGAAAGAAAGTGAGCTCCCCGGATGGGAAGGGCATCCTGAAACGGTCATGGACTGGGGTGGGAGGCTGGACATCAATACGACAGAAGGATCAGACATAGGATTGAACTGAGTTCCTGGCGGGGGAATAGTGGGGACAGCCTGTGAGCTAAAGGGGGGGTTCTATGGTGGCTGCACCTAGGGTGGTGGTGGTAATACTGGATATGGGGGGTTCCGTATTGAGAGTAGAGGTAACCGAACGATATGGTTCATTAAGTGAAATAGTTGTGGGAATAAACGGTAAAACCTCTTTTTTCTGCTTGTTCCTGTTGGGGGGTGAGAGTTTCGACAACGACGGCTGTAGTTGGCGGATCATTGGGAGGGATGGAAGCGATGGTGACGGTAGGGACCGCAGCAGTTGTAATGACGATATCCGCGGCGGTGTTAGAAGAAGAAGAACCTGTTCCTGAACAATCTTGAGCTTGCGTCATGATTTCAACAAATTTCTTTAGAAGTGAGGAAGATTTGATGAAATAACTTGATCAAACGCTCCCCACAGACCGCGCCAGTTGATGTGACGCAAAAATTTCACTTCAGGAGATGCTTCTTGCGGCCCAATAAAGCTCCTCGAAAAGCAAAAGGCCCAACTCGGAAGGAGCTTCACAGCGAAGAACAAATGAGCTGGAGACCGGTCTGGGCGATTCAGATCGGCAGGTTGATGAAGAAGAGGTAATCCGCACTGTTCCGATGATAATTTCAGATAATAAAGGAAAGAAGCGGGGCTTTCCCCCCTGTATATGCTCCGACGATCAAGTTAGTACAATTGGAGAGAGAAAACAGTGAAGATGAATGCTTGAAAATGGTAAAGATTGCGTACCTTAGAAAGTATGAAGACTTAGCATATATACCTCAAGTTGGAAAGTGTCCGTTGAAGCCTCATGAGTGATTCGTTCACCTGCTCCTTCTGTTTAGCGTGGCGTGGACGCTATTATTTGACCGGGTCTTATCTTCGTCACTTTAGGAAGCCTGAACACTTCTGCATGCAATTGAGTAGAGAAACCTAATCTATGACAACTTTTACCTACTGCGTCAGTGAGGCAGGGCGGATCGGTCTATCCATCTTAGATCGGTCAATTCAAATAATGTGAGAAAAAGGCTGTGGCATTCTTAATTTATAAAGTCCGACCTAAGATTACCAAGTTAGTTTATGACGCTTGCCGACCCAAGCTTTTATGAGTTTTTACCGATCTGAGCTTTGAAGACCGACCTAAATTCGTAACACAACTGTAGGCTTAGTTTATAAGGTCTTTCCGACCTGAACCTGATTTGGGCTTTAATTGTGCCTTTATGTTCAACTTCTTTATCCTTGTTTTTATCTATTGAGCTTGGCCCAATCAGAGATTCACTTTTATGCACATCAGTTAACTATTGCAATTTATGTATTTTTTGTGTGCGTATTCTTTGTGTGCTTTGTTCGTTAGAGACGGTGGTGGAGTTGAAGGTTCGATTGAGATGGTGATGGCGTTGAAAGTTCGCCGGAAACGGTGGTGACTTTGAAGGTTCAACGATTAAACCAAAAACGCTTATGATTCGACTTCCTGTTTAAGAGTACTCCTGGAAATAAAAAAGTACTGTTGGGTAACTTTTGTAATTACTAAGTAAGGGGTTTAAAAACTTAAGTGAAACTACGTCGTTTTGGTAGGTAGACATGGGTGGACAGGGACCTGGCAGACAGAAGATCTGAAGCCGCCAAATAGGCGGATTGGTCGGGTATTGTGCAATTAATAAATGGATAATAAGTTAGTAGGTAAAACTCGTTCTACACGTTTACTTAATGTTCTTAATTTATATAAGT
>VMRK01000334.1:0-22508 GCA_016801395.1 Leptodermis oblonga
TAGCCCTTGTTATTAAATTCACAAAAAAATTTGGACTTTAGAAATCAACTTAGGGTTTCGGGGTTTTTTTGCAAAGCTAGGGTTTCGGTTTTTTTTTGATTCTTTTTAGTTCGCCTTGCTTTCGACACTAGGGTTTTGAGAGACGCTTTAGTGTTGCTATTTTTGCGTCTAAATTGCTGGGTTTTGCGACTGTTTTCTACCCCTCTGTGCTGTTTGTGAAAGTTGGTGAGTTTTGCGGTTGATGTTAAGCAGCTCACCTTATTTGCGCATTGAGAATTGCATGCACTAGCTTGGGATACCTTGTTTTGAATTCTTGAAATATAGTGGATTCTTATTTTGTGTCCTTGTGCTACTAGATTATCCCTGGGAATTGGTTAGTGAGTCAAAAATTGAACTTTGCTGGCCCTAGGGTTTTTCATTTCTTAAATCGCATATTGGTAAATTTTTCGGCCACTTAGGGGTTTAGAAATTCGTAATTGGACTGTTTGCATATTGAAAGAATTAATAATTTGCTGGGATTGGTTTCTTTGATTACCTATTGGGTGGTGATCTCTTCTTTGGTTAGTTTTAGGACTTTCCTAAAGTTGTCAACTCTGCTTATTTTTCTTGATTCTATTCAATTCTTGAATTGCCCTGCTTTCAACTGCTAGTTGTATTTTTTCAAACAACCTGAACAATTACTCTTGAATTATAGTTTGGATTTTGTCATCGTGCACACCCATCTTTTTTGAAATTTGAGGGCTTCACCCCGAAATTTCCTTGTTGCGTACCTCTTATCTGAACTATATTACAACTATCGTTTGCGAAAAGATTTTTCAACATCAAAATAGAACCAAGTATCTATTTTTCGAAAATTTGTGCTTTTTCCATAAGTATCATTGCTGTGGTGTGTTACGGTTTGCCTTATACATTTGTCAATACCGGAGGTAGAGTGGAAAAAGGCTTGAGTGAACATACTATAAGGGCGCCACCCTAGAGTGAAACACTGGTTTGTGTGTAACTGTTAGGTGGGATACACTTTGGGGACAAGGGGGTAAGGTTACTTACTACTCATTTTTCTGTTCTTAGCAGACAGATTTTCGCTGATTACCGATGTCAGGAGGAGGTACTTCTGTCCCATTGGGGAGTGAACAAATACTGGCTGCAATAGCGCAACTCTCTGCGCGATTTGCTACCCTCACGGAGGAGGTCGCGGAATTACGAACCGAACGGGAACAACGGCGTACAGAGTCGGAGGAGGATATGGCCGCCCCTGACAACAATGACGCTGCCAAGCCTTTCGAGGGTCTCAGTTAATGCAAAACGACTGTTCCACCCTTCGCCAGTGGTACGAATCCGAAGGATTACTTAGACTGGGAGATGAAAATGGAGCGCAACTTCGAGCTTCATGCGATCCCAGAGCACAAGAAGGTCCCACTCGCGGTGGTACATTTCACGGACTATGCCCTGATCTGGTGGAATCAAGAGATGGACCAACGAAGGAATACGTGTCCAATGCGGGCCCGTACTCCGCCTCTAACTTGGTTTGATTTGACTACTTCTATGCGTAGAACTTTTGTTCCTGATTATTATTTTAGAGAATGTATAGGAAATACATACTCTTGTACAAGGTTCTTTATCTGTAGACGCATATTTAGGAAGTTAGAGAGGGCCAAAATTAGGGCAAATGTACAGGAAGATGAAGCTGCTTCAATGGCTCGTTTTCTAATGGCCTAAACAGGGGTATAGCTTTAGCCGTTAACTTCAGAATGCAACAACTCTGACGGACATGTTGCACAAAGCTCGGGTCATGGAGGAGTACCTGAAGACAGTTCCACCCGTCCGTACGCCTACCAGCGCCCCACCGGCTTGGAGAAAGAATTCGGTTTACTCTCCACCAGCTAAGAAGCCGTTCACGTCAGAAAGGAAGGCTATAGTCCCCGCCACCACCTCGTCTTCATCCCAATCCAGATGCCATCAACACACCTCGGCAATGCATCAGCAATGTCACTTGCCCACAATGCTCAGGCCGTGGCCACTACATGCGTGATTGTCCTAACATCCGGAGGTCTTATTGGGGCAACATGGCGAGTACATTTCAGAAGAGGATGAAGAAGATCAACCTGTTGACCCCTTGCCGGAGTTAACTGACAGCACTACGTCTGCACCGGTGGAGCAATTCGAGTTCATAGACGAAGATCCTAATCAGAACTTGGTTACTCGCACCTTGACTACAGCTGCTGCTGTCCAAGACACATCTCAATGGACAAACATCTTCCACGCCAGGACTAAGGTAAATGGGAAGTTGTGTGTTCTGATCATTGATGGAGGGAGCTGCACCAATGTGGCCAGCGAATATATGGTCAAAAAACTGAAGCTCCCCATACTCAATCATCCACGTCCTTATCGGCTACAATGGCTCGACAGCTCAGACGGCTACAGAGTCACCAAGCAGGTAAGTGTACCATACGCTATTGGTAAGTTCGAATCCACTATTTTATGTGATGTTCTACCAATGGAGGCTTGTCACATTCTCTACTCGGACGACATGGCTCTTTGACCTGAAGGCAACGCATGATGGAGTCGCCAACACTTACTCGGTCTGCCAAGCGGGCAAGATCCACACTTCCTCCCTATGCCGCCTAATGAAGTGCGTTCAGAAGCAATCCGCATGAAGGACGGCATCGTCAAATGGGAAGCTGAAAAGTGCATAGATAAGGGGAAGGGGAAAGAACTTGTAATAGGTAGTAAGGCGAACTCTGATAAGCCTAATCAGGAAGAAGTTAAGAATAGCTGTTTCGCTACAGTAGGTGAAATAGGCCAAGTGTTAGATAATAACGGTTGTGTACTAGTTTTGGTTTGTAAAGATACTTGTGCTAACCCTGAAGATATCCGTCGGGATATCCCTATAGAAGTTGATTGTTTGTTGCTGGAATTCAACGATGTCTTTCCAGACGAGCTACCACGGGGATTGCCGCCTCTGCGTGGAATCGAGCATCAAATCGACTTCATACCTGGCGCCTCTATTCCAAATCGACCTGCCTACAAAGCAAATCAGAGGAAACAAAGGAGTTGCAAAAGCAGATCGACAAGCTTTTGGCTAACGGTCAGGTAAGGGAATCTCTTAGTCCTTGTACCGTGCCTGTAATTCTTGTCCCTAAGAAGATGGTACATGGAGAATGTGTGTTGATGTAGAGCTGTTAATAAGATAACAATCAAGTATAGGCATCCTATCCCTAGGCTTGATGACATGTTAGAGGACTTGTATGGCTCAACGATTTACACTAAAATAGATCTTATACAGGGCTATCATCAAATTCGTATGAGGGAGGGGGATGAATGGAAAACTGCTTTTAAAACTAAATTTGGTTTGTATGAGTGGTTAGTAATGCCCTTCGGCCTAACAAATGCACCTAGTACTTTTATGAGATTAATGAATCATGTACTTAGAAAGTTCATAGGGAAATTTGTTGTGGTTTATTTTGATGATATCTTTATCTATTCCGGAGACATGAAATCGTATGTAGAACATATTCGCTTGGTGTTAATTGAATGCGTGCTAATAAGTTGTATGCCAATGTGAAGAAATGTACTTTCTGTGTTTCAGAAGTTATCTTTCTCGGTTTTGTAGTCTCTAAAGAAGGTGTCAAAGTTGACGACGCCAAGGTGAAAGCCATTAGGGAGTGGCCCACACCAACCTCGGCCGCACAGGTAAGGTCTTTCCACGGTTTGGCTGGATTTTACCGACGGTTTGTGAAGGATTTTTTCCACCAAAGTAGCGCCTCTCAATGATTTGTGCAAAAAGAATGTTCCATTCGTGTGGGGGCAAGCTTAGGAAAACGCCTTTACGGTCCTTAAGCATGATCTCACTCATGCACCTGTTTTAGCATTACCTGATTTTGATAAAGTCTTTGAACTAATGTGTGATGCATCAGGTATAGGAATTGGCGTAGTTTTAATGCAGGAACGCAAACCATTGCCTATTTCAGTGAGAAGTTAAAAGGGGCTGCCTTAAATTATCCAACTTACGATAAGGAGCTCTATGCAGTGGTCCGTGTTTTTGAGACTTGGTCACATTATTTAATGGCCAAGGAATTTGTTGTGCACAGTGATCACGATTCTCTTAAACACTTAAAGGGACAGAATAAATTAAATAGACGTCATGCTAAATGGGTTAATTTTATTGAAACTTTTCCTTACATTATTAAGTATAAGAAAGGTAAAGATAATTTGGTTGCTGACGCTCTATCTCGTAGGTATGAAATTCTGGCTGTTTTAGATCATTCTTTGCTAGGACTTGCATATCTCAAAGATTTGTATGCTTCTGATAGTGATTTTTCGACTTTGTATAAAGCATGTGAATCTGATGCATTCTATAAGTACTATAGACAGGATGGTTTCTTGTTTAGGGAACATAGGTTATGCATCCCTCGTAGTTCTACTCGAGAATTACTGGTTCGTGAAGCTCACAATGGGGGTCTTATGGGTCATTTTGTTGTGTGCAAAAACACTTGAAGTGTTACAGGAACATTTTTATTGGCCTCATATGCAAAAGATGTACATCATGTTTGCACTCGTTGTATTAATTGCTTAAAAGCTAACTCTACATCTAAACCTCATGGACTTTACACACCTTTACCTATTCCATCTTTACCTTGGACTGACATTTCAATGGATTTTATTCTAGGTCTTCCGAGGACGCAAAGAGGTAATGACTCCTTATTTGTCGTAGTCGATCGATTTTCTAAAATGGCTCACTTTATTCTTTGCAGGAAATCAGATAATGCCAAACATGTTGCAGACTTGTTCTTTCAAGGCATTGTTCGGCTGCATGGTATCCCGCGCACCATTATCTCTGATCGCGACGTCAAATTTCTGAGTTACTTTTGGAAAACTTTGTGGTCACGCCTCGGCACAAAACTCCTGTTTTCGACTACAAGTCATCCACAAACGGATGGTCAGACGGAAGTCACCAACCGCACCATTGGCAATCTACTTCGGGCCTTAATTCAGAAGAATCTCAAACGTTGGGAAGAAATCTTACCGGTTGCAGAGTTTGCCTAAAACCGCACAAAGCACTCCTCAACAGGGTTCTGTCCATTCGAAGTTGCCTACGGCTTCACTCCTTTGATGGTTATGGATCTCATCCCTTTGCCGCTAAAGGAACAGGTTAATCTCGACAGCGCCAAGAAGGCTGAAACCGTCAAACGCCTACACGCCAAGGTTCGGGCAAACCTTGAGAAAAACTACGCCAGAGCTGCCGCCTATGCAAACCAACGGCGCAAGGCTGTGAACTTTGAACCAGGCGACTGGGTTTGGGTTCACATGAGGAAGGAACAATTCCCTGCTGCGAGGAGGACGAAACTCCATCCCCGGGGCGATGGGCCTTTTCAAATCGTGTCCAAGATGGGGCCTAATGCTTACAAGCTTGATTTACCAGGTGAGTATGGTGTTAGTACTTCATTTAATATTGTTGACTTGTCTCCTTTTACTTATGAACAGGGTACTGATTTGAGGTCAAATCCTTTTCAACCCGGAGGGGATGATGAGGACATCCCAAGTCCACAGACAAGTCCACAAGCAAGTGAGTCCAGAGAAGCTGAGGAGGTTCGGGTTTTACACCGAGTTCCAACAATGCTTCAGGATCCAAGTCCATATCAAAGGGATCCACTTGTAGACATCATTGGGCCCATGACCAGAAGCAGAGCAAAGAAGGTTCAAGAGACACTCAATAACCTTGTATAAGCCTACCAACAGGACGCTCAATTGATAGTAGAAGCTAACGCCTTGGAGAACAAAGACGGAAGGTTCAAATTGCGACTCTTCTTACAATTCTTGAAGAAGAGGCGCAATTCACAATCCACAATGAAGAAGAGGCTGTTTCTTGAAGTTCTTGAAGACGCCGGAAGGTTCTTGGACTTTAAGGAAACATTTCTTGAAGTTCTTGGTTTTCTTAAAATTCTTGAATTTCATATTTTGCAGAATCTTGAAGAATCTTGAAATCTTGAAAATCTTGATTCCGAAATGATTCCGGAGGTTCCAGAAGCTCCCTACATCATTCCATAATGCGACATCAACAATTGGGCCGACCCAACTCATGGAGTCCATTCCACAAAGTCGGCCAGCCCAACAAAGAAGCCCACACGGCCAAGCCTAGTCCTTAGGGTTGGAAATTAAGGTTAGGGTTTGGGGAAAATAAGGGTTTGTGCATGTTCCCTATTTTGCCCTGAGTTTAATTAGTTTCCAAAAAGGGTTCCTTCTTGATCTCCTTTTTGGAGTAGGATTTTTATTCTTTTCCTTCTTGTTTTTGAGTTGTAATTTCAGCTACCACTAAGAATTAGGTGACCGAAAATTTCCTTTTCTTTTTACCATTACCCACTTCTTTCAGGGTTTGGTATTGTAAAGGAAATCAATCGCTTGATTGATTTCCAATTCTAAGTCTTTTACTACTTCTTTTTAGGTACAAATTTTGGCTGTCCCTTAGCCTATAAATAGGCAGCCGAATTCCATAAATTAATACAAGTATTCAGATCATAAAACTATTAGTTTTGAGTACTCTCCCTTCATTGCTTTATGTATTTTGCATGTTGTAGTTTACATATTGCATGAAACTTAGCTAATTAAGTAAACTTAGCTTAGGTTAGTTTATTTTGGGTTCTCTTATTTTCGGGTAAGTTAAGGGTTATACGAGCTACGCTACTTAATCACACTTTACGGGCAACTTTCATCCGCATGTGTACAACCGTCCACATCACGATCTGTCAACAGGGCAAGATCCATACATTTCTACCACTTTGCCCCAGGAAGTTCGTGTTGAATCTGTTCGGATGAAGAACAAGATCGCCCAGTGGGGTCCAGAAAAGCTGCAAGCTAAGGGAAAGGGTAAAGAAATTGTAAAGGGTAGTAAGGCAAACTCTGATAAGCCTTCAAAAGAAGTTAAGACTAGTTTATTTGCTAGTGTAGGAGAAGTTGAGCAAGTGTTAGCTCATAATGTTGTGTACTTATCTAAAGATCATTGTACGAACCCTGATGACATCCCTAGGGATCTCCCTATGGAAGTCCAATTTCTCTTATAGGAATATGCAGATGTTTTTCTTGAAGAGTTGCCGGCTGGGTTGCCCCTCTTTCGCGGCATGAACATCAGATTGATTTTGTACCTGGCTCATCTATTCCTAATCGTCTAGCCTACGAAGCAAATCTAGAGGAAACAAAGGAATTGCAGAATTAGGTTGAGAAGTTGCTCGCCAATGGGTAGGTAAGAGAATCTCTCAGTCCTTGTGCGGTACTTGTTATACTTGTTCGTAAGAAATGTGGTACTTGGAGAATGTGTATGGACTGTAGATCTGTTAATAAGATTACCATTAAGTATAGGCATCATGTTCCTAGACTTGATGACATGCTTGAAGATTTGTATGGTTCTACAGTTTACACTAAGATAGATCTCACATAAGGCTATCATCATATTAGAATGAAAGAAGGAGATGAATGGAAAACTGCTTTTAAAACCAAGTTTGGGTTATATGAGTGGTTAGTGATGCCTTTTGGGTTAACAAATGCACCTCATGTGCTTAGAAAGTTCATAGAAAAATTTGTTGTTGTCTATTTTGATGATATCTTGTTCTATAGTAGAAACAGGGTTGATGAGGCCATCCCCAACCCATCGACAATCCAAGCAGAGAGGATCTGCAAGTTGAGGCAGAGGACTCGAGAAAGGAAGCAAAGCCTATTCGTGTGCTACATTGAGGCCCAGCTATGCTCCAGGACCCGAGCTGATGAGGATATCCAGAGCTAAAACAGCACACATTATGAGTCAGAAAGATGGACGCCAAATGGAAGCTCACGCCTTGGAGGAAAATGGAGGAAATGTTCAAATTGCAACTGTTCTAACAATCTTTGAAGTAAAGGCGCAATTCAGCACTTCACATTAAAGAAGAAGGCTATTTCTTGAAGTCTTGAAGATGCCGGAAGGTTCTTGGGCTTTAAAGAAACAATTAATAAAGTTCCCTACAATTTGGGCCAACCCAAAACTCATGGACCAGCCCACAAGTTTTCGGCCAGCCCAAAGAGAAGCAAGGAAGCCGCATGGACAGCCCACAAAGGAAGCCCCCACGGCTTTAATTAGTTAGGGACTTTAAGTCACTCAAGTGTTCTTTTTACTCTTTTAGTTAGTTTCCAAAAAGGGTTCCTTCTTGATCTCTTTTTGGGAGTAGGATTTTTATTCTTTCCTTATTGTTTTTAAGTGTAATTTCGGCTGCCTCTTAACAAAAGGGGGTGAACGAAATTTCCTTTCTTTTTCTTACCAAATCTACTTCTTTCCGGATTTGGTAAAGGAAATTAACCTCTTGGTTAATTTCCAATTCTTTTCCTTATTTTCTTTCTTATTTTCGGCCATCCCTACATCTATAAATAGGGCAGTGATGTGGACGGTTGTACACATGCGGATAATGTTGCCAAGGACCTTGTGATTAAGTGACAAGGTCTAAAAACCCTTAACTTACGTTCAAATTGCTAAAACAAGGGATAAACTATCCTGACCAGTTTGTTTAAGAATCGAACCAAGTGCAAGAAAAGAGGTGTGAAACATGCGAACAATTAGGTTGAGCAAGAACCTAAAAGGCTAAGTTTCATGCAATTATGTAAACTACAACATGCAAATACATAAAGCAATAAAAGGAGGTATCTCAAACACTAAGTTTATGATCTGAAATACTCTAATTTTATTGAAATTTCGTCCCCTTTAAATAGGAGTAAGGATGGACGAAAATCAGTAGAAAAAAAAGGAAAAGAATTAGAATTGGAAATTAACCAAGAGGTTAATTTCCTTTACAATACCAACTCCTGAAAGAAGTAGGAGAATGGTAAGAAAAAAAGGTAATTTTCGAAAATTACAACTCCTAAATCAAGAAGGAAAGCTAATTAGAAAACAAGTAGGAAAAGAATAAAAATCCTACTTCCAAAAGAATAAGGAAAACCCTTTTTGGAAATTAACTAAAAGACTAAAAAGACTTAATTAAAATCTGAAAAATAATTCCCTAAAAACCGTGTGGGCTTTTTCCTTGATTGGCCGTGTGGGCTCTCTTGGATTGGGCCGTGCGGCTTCATGCTTCAACTTGGGCTGGCCGAAAACTTGTGGGCTGGTCCATGAGTTTTTGGGTCGGCCCAATTTGTAGGGAATTTTATTATTTAGTTTCTTTAAGTCCAAGAACCTCCCGGCTTCTTCAAGACTTCAAGAAACAGCCTTCTTCTTGATTAATGTGGGATGATTTGCGCCTCTCCTTCCAAGATAGTTAGAAGAGTTGCAAATTTCACATTTCCTCCATTTTGCTCCAAGGCGTGGGCTTCTACAATCAGCTGGGCATCTTGATGGCAAGTTGAACAAGGTTGTTGAGAGCTTCTCGCACCTTCTTCGCTCTGCTTCTGGTCATGGGCCCAGTGATGTCTACAAGTGGATCCCTCTGATATGGGCTTGGATCCTGAAGCATTGTCGGGCCTCGATGTAGAACTCGAACCTCCTCCTCAGCTTCTCCGGAATCACTTGTAGTTTGACTTGTTGCATGTTGTTGACTTTGGATGCCCTCATCATCCCCTCCCGGTTGAAAAGGATTTGTCCTCAAATCAGCAACCTGTTCATCAACAAAAGGAGACAAGTCAGCAACATTAAAGGAAGAACTAACACCATACTCACCTGGTAAATCGAGCTTGTAGGCGTTAGGCCCAATCTTGGAAACGATCTGAAAAGGTCCATCGCCCCTTGGATGGAGTTTGGTCCTTCTTGCTGCAGGGAATCGTTCCTTCCTCATGTGAACCCAAACCCAGTCACCTGGTTCGAAATTCACAGCCTTGCGCCGTTGGTTTGCATTGGCGGCGGCTTTGGCATAAGTCTTCTCCAGATTAGCTCGAACTTTTGCATGCATGCGTTGCACTGCTTCAGCTTTCTTTGCACCGTCTGGATTGACCTGTTCTTTGGGCGGCAAAGGAATGAGATCCATCACCGTCAAGGGAGTAAAACCGTAAGCAACTTCAAATGGACAGAACCCTGTGGATGAATGCTTGGTTCGGTTGTAGGCAAACTCTGCAACCGGCAAGATGTCTTCCCAACGCTTGAGGTTCTTCTGAATCAATGCTCTGAGTAGGTTGCCAACGGTTCGGTTGGTGACTTCCGTCTGACCATCCGTCTGTGGATGACTTGTAGTCGAAAACAACAGTTCGTGCCGAGGCGGGACCACAAAGTCTTCCAAAAATAACTCAAGAATTTGACGTCGCGATCTGAGACTATGGTTCTCGGAATTCCATGTAGCCGAACAACACCCTTGAAAGAAAACTCAGCTACATGTCTGGCATCATCTGATTTCCTGCAAGAATGAAATGCGCCATTTTAGAAAACCGATCAACAACGACAAATAAAGAATCATTACCTTTCTGCGTCCTCGGAAGCCCTAAAATAAAATCCATAGAAATGTCAGTCCAAGGCACAGAAGGGATAGGTAATGGCGTGTAAAGTCCATGGGGCTTAGAAGTAGATTTAGCTTGCAAACAATTAATGCATCGAGAGCAAACATTCTGTACATCTTTGCGCATATGCGGCCAATAAAAGTGTTCATGCAACAGTTCAAGTGTTTTATGCACACCAAAATGACCCATAAGCCCCCCACTATGAGCTTCACGAACCAGTAATTCCCTAGTGGAACTACGAGGGATGCATAACCTATTTTCTCTAAACAGAAAACCATCCTGTCTAAAGTACTTTTGGAATGCACCAGATTCACATGCTTTATACACATCAGCAAAATCAACATCAAAAGCATACAAATCTTTGAGGTATGCGAAACCTAACAATGTATGATCAAGAATTGTCAGCATTTCATACCTGCGAGATAGAGCGTCAGCAACTAAATTATCCTTACCTTTCTTATACTTGATAATATAAGGAAAAGACTCAATGAAATTAACCCACTTTGCATGACGTCTATTTAACTTATTTTGCCCTTTTAAATGCTTAAGAGACTCATGATCACTATGAACAACAAATTCCTTAGACATCAAATAATGTGACCACGTTTCAAAAGCACGGACAACAGCATAGAGCTCCTTATCATATGTAGGATAATTTAAGGCAGCCCCTTTTAGTTTCTCACTGAAAAAGGCGATAGGCTTCTTCTCCTGCATTAACACTGCGCCAATTCCAACACCTGATGCATCACACATTAGTTCAAACACTTTATCAAAATCAGGTAATGCTAAAACAGGTGCATGAGTGAGATCATGCTTTAAAGTAGTAAAAGCTTTTTCCTGAGCTGGCCCCCACACAAATGGTGCGTTCTTCTTGCAGAGATCATTGAGGGGCGCGGCTTTAGTGGAGAAATCTTTTACAAACCGCCTGTAGAATCCAGCCAGTCCATGGAAGGACCGAACTTGGGCGGCCGATGTTGGCTGCGGCCAATCCCTAATGGCCTTCACCTTGGCATCATCAACTTTGACACCACCTGCAGAGACTACAAAACCAAGAAAAACAACCTCCGAAACACAAAAGGTACACTTTTGCATCTTGGCATATAACTGATTAGCACGTAATTCAATTAAAACCAAACGAAGATGCTCAACATGCGAATCATAATCTCTGGAATAGATCAAGATATCATCAAAATACACAACAACAAATTTACCTATAAACTTTCTAAGCACATGATTCATTAACCTCATGAAAGTACTAGGTGCATTTGTGAGACCAAAGGGCATGACTAACCACTCATATAAACCAAATTTAGTTTTAAAAGCAGTTTTCCATTCATCCCCCTCCCTCATGCGAATTTGATGATAGCCCTGTGTGAGATCTATTTTTGTATAAACAGTAGAACCATGCAAATCTTCTAACATGTCATCAAGCCTAGGGATAGGGTGCCTATACTTGATTGTTATCTTATTTACTGCTCTACAATCCATACACATTCTCCAAGTACCTTCTTTCTTAGGGACTAGAATAACAGGTACAGCACAAGGACTTAGAGATTCCCTTACCTGACCATGCGCCAATAGCTTCTCAATTTGCGCCTGCAACTCCTTAGTTTCCTCCGGATTTGCCTTGTATGCAGGGCGATTTGGTATAGGCGCGCCAGGGATGAAGTCAATCTGATGTTCAATACCTCGAAGTGGCGGCAGACCCTGCGGCAACTCGTCTGGAAAGACATCAGCAAATTCCTGCAACAAAGAATTGACTTCTGTAGGGATATCCCGAGGGATATCGTCAGGGTTAGCACAGTTATCTTTACAGACTAAAACAAATACATCATCATTGCTGTCTAACACTTGACCTATCTCTCCTCTCGTTGCAAAACAACTACTCCTAACTTTGTCCTGATCAGGCTTATCAGAGTTCGCCTTACTACCCTTTACAACAATTTCTTTCCCCTTACCCTTCGCTTGGCGCCTTTCAGCTTCCCAATTTGCGAGTGACTCCTTCATACGAACAGCTTCTGATCGCACTTCAGCCGGTGGCATGGGTAGGAACGTGTGGATCTTGCCCTCCTGGCAGACCGAGTAAGTGTTGGCGACCCCATCATGTGTTGCCTTCAGGTCAAAGAGCCATGGTCGTCCGAGTAGAATGTGACAAGCCTCCATTGGCAGAACATCACATAAAACCGTGGATTCGAACTTACCGATAGCGTATGGTACGCTTACCTGCTTTGTGACTCTGTAGCCGTCTGAGCTGTCGAGCCATTGAAGCCGATAAGGACGTGATGATTGATGATAGGGAGGTGCAGCTTATCAACCATATACTCACTAGCAACATTAGTACAACTCCCTCCATCAATAATCAGAACACATAACTTTCCATTTACCTTGTGCGGGCATGGAAGATGTTTGTCCTCTGGGACGTGTCCGGGACAGCAGCTGTAGTCAGTGTGCGAGTAACCAAGTTCTGAGAAGGATCTTCTTCAAGAAATTCGAACTGCTCCACAGGTTCTGACGGAGTGCTGTCAGTCAACTCCTTTATAGGGTCAACGTTGGCTCCTCTTCATCGGATTCTGATATGTACTCACCATCTTGGCCCAATAATACCTTCCGGATGTTGGGACAGTCACGCATGTAGTGGCCACGGCCTGAGCACTTGTGGCAAGTAACGTTGCTGATAGACTGCCTGGGAGTTGATGGCGTTTTCTGCTGGGATGAAGAAGAAGTGGCGGCGGCAACAGGGACAATGCCTTGCGGTCAGACATGCTTGGCCTCCTTGCTGGTGGCGAGTAGGTCGGATTCTTGCGCCAGGCTGGTGGGGCGCTGGTAGGTGTCCGGACTGGTGGAACGGACTTCAGATACTCCTCCATAACTCGAGCTTTGTGCAGCATGTCTGTCAGAGTTGTAGCATTCTGCAATTCAACAGCTAAAGCAATCCCCTGTTTAAACCACTAAGAAAACGAGCCATAGATGCGGGCTCATCTTCCTGTACATTAGCCCTAATTTTTGCCATCTCTAACTTTCTATAGTACTCATCTACGGACATAGAACCTTGTACAAGAGTATGTAATTTCCTATACAATTCTCTAAAATAGTAGTCCGGTACAAAAGTCCTACGCATAGAAGTAGTCAAATCAAACCAAGAGAGAGGCGGTGCGCGGGAGCACGCATTGGGCGTGTATTTCGGCGCTGGTCCTGCTGCTGATTCCACCAGATTAGGGCATAGTCCGTGAAATGTACAACTGCGAGCTGGACCTTCTTGTGCTCTGGGATCGCATGAAGCTCAAAGATGCGCTCCATCTTCATCTCCCAGTCTAAGTACTCCTCTGGATTGGTGCCTCCGGCAAAGGGCGGAACGGTAGTTTTGCACTGGCTGAGGCCTGCGAATGGCTGGTCTGCGGCGTGGGGCCTTGACCGGCAACATCGTCGTCTGAGTCTGTGCGCCTCTGTTCCCGTTCAGTCCTGAGGTCGGCAACTTCCTCCGTCAAAGTAGCGAATCGCGCGGAGAGTGCGCAATCGCAGCCAGAATTTGCTCGTTCCCGAGAGGGTTGGGAGCACTACCACCTGACATTGGTAAAAGAAGCGAAAATCTGTCTGCTAAGAATAAGGAAAGTGAAAAACCTTACCGACCCCTTATTCCCCCAAGTGTTTCCCACCTAATAGCTACACACAACCCCGTGTATCGCTCTAGGGTGGCGCCCTGTATAAGATGTGCACTCAAGCCTTTTACCACTCAAACCTCCCGGTATTGATAAATGTATCAGGCAAGCAGCAATTCACACAAAAGCAATGACACTTAAGAAAGAAGCAAAATTTTCGCAAAAACCACACTTGGTTCTGTTTTGAAAAATCTTTTCGCAAACGATATTTATGTAATATTTTCAGATATGAAGTACACAACAGGAAATTTCGGGGTTAAGCCCTCAAATTTCAGAAAAGATGAGTGTGCACGATGACAAAATCCAAACTATAATTAAAGATCTAATGCATAGGTCGCACGAAAAGATAAACAAGGCAATTGAAAGCAGGGCAATTCAAAGTGAATAGAAGCAAAGAAAAATTAGCAGAGTTGAAACAACTTCAGGAAAGCCTAAACTACCCAAAGAAGCGATCACCCACCCAATAGGTAATCAAGAAACCAATCCCCACAAATTATCAATTCTTCTAATATGCAAAACAGTACCTAATTTGCGAAATTAATACCCTTTAATGGCCGAAAACAGTACCAAATTATAGCAAGATGCGATTTTCTAATTATGAAAACCCTAGGGCCAGCAAAACAATTTTTCACGTTACTAGCCTATTCCCAGGGATAATCTTAGCAACACAAGGATACAAAATCAAGAATTCACTATCTTTTCAAGAATTCAAAAGAAAGTATCCAAAACAAGAGCATGCAATTTTATAATACGCAAACAAGTGAGC
Source organism: Leptodermis oblonga (assembly GCA_016801395.1). Taxonomy (NCBI): domain Eukaryota; kingdom Viridiplantae; phylum Streptophyta; class Magnoliopsida; order Gentianales; family Rubiaceae; genus Leptodermis; species Leptodermis oblonga. The sequence continues at coordinate 14,854 of VMRK01000334.1, forward strand.
TGCTTAACATCAACCGCAAAACTCACAATTTTCAGCAAAATCAGCACCAAAAGAAGGGTAGAAAGTGTCGCAAAAACCAAGCAAACAAAAAGCTTAGGTCGCCTGATTAGCGACGGAAAACCCGAAACCCTAGTGTCACTAAAACCGAAACCCTAATCTGAAATTTGAGGTCCGATTTTAATTTCAAAAACTGCAGCAAAGGTATCCGAATTTTTAAGAAAATTTGCGATTTTAAGGATGGAAAAACAGTACACAAAATCGCAATTTTAAGCTGGAAGAAAAAAAAATTTCCCCCCAAGAAGATGAATTCAATTCCAAATTTCAAGAACAATCAAGATTTAACAAGGAAAAGAAAACACCTGGAAAAGGATTTGATCGGTTGATCTCCTCCGGTCACGAAACCACTCCTTAGCTCTTATACCAATTGATGTGGACGGTTGTACACATGCGGATAATGTTGCCAAGGACCTTGTGATTAAGTGACAAGCTCTAAAAACCCTTAACTTACGTTCAAATTGCTAAAACAAGGGATAAACTATCCTGACCAGTTTGTTTAGAAATCGAACCAAGTGCAAGAAAAGAGGTGTGAAACATGCGAACAATTAGGTTGAGCAAGAACCTAAAAGGCTAAGTTTCATGCAATTATGTAAACTACAACATGCAAATACATAAAGCAATAAAAGGAGGTATCTCAAACACTAAGTTATGATCTGAATTGATGAGGATACCAGAGCTAGAACAGCACACATTATGAGTCAAAAGATGGACGAAAGGAAGCAAACGCCTTGGAGCAAATGAAGGAAATGTTCAAATTGCAACTCTTTTAACCATTCTTGAAGAAGAGGCGCAATTCTCCACTTCCTAATAAAGAAGAGGCTGTTTCTTGAAGTCTTGAAGATGCCGGAAGGTTCTTGGGCTTTAAAGAAACAATTCATGAAGTCCCTACATTTTGGGCCGACCCAACTCATGGAGACCAAGTCCACAAGTTTCGGCCAGCCCAAGAAGCCCACAAGAAGCCGCATGGACAGCCCACAAAGGAAGCCCACCGGCTTAATTAGTTAGGGTCTTTTAAGTCACTTAAGTGTTCTTTTTACTCTTTTAGTTAGTTTCCAAAAAGGGTTCCTTCTTGATCTCTTTTTGGGAGTAGGATTTTTATTCTTTCCTTATTGTTTTTAAGTGTAAATTCGGCTGCCTCTTAACAAAAGGGTTGAACGAAATTACCTTTTCTTTTTCTTACCAAATTCTACTTCTTTCCGGATTTGGTAAAGGAAATTAACCTCTTGGTTAATTTCCAATTCTTTTCCTTATTTTCTTTCTTATTTTCGGCCACCCCTACACCTATAAATAGGGCAGCATGCATAATAATATTCAGAGTATTTCAGATCAAAAACTTAGTGTTTGAGATACCTCCTTTTATTGCTTTATGTATTTGCATGTCGTAGTTTACATAATTGCATGAACTTAGCTAATTAGGTTATTTGCTCTACCTAATTATTCACATGTTCAACACTCTTTTCTTGCACTTGGTTCGAATCTAAAACAAAAACAACTAGATTAGGTCTTTTTGTTTATTCTGATTTCGAAGGTAAGATAGAGTCTTATACGAGCTCGCCGCTTAATCACAAGGTCCTTGGCAACTTAATCCGCATGTGTACAACCGTCCACATCAATTGGTATCAGAGCTAAGGAGTGGTTTCGTGGCTGGAGGAGATCAACCGATCAAATCCTTTCCAGTGTTTTCTTTTCCTTAACTTGAATTTTGATTAGACTTCATCTCTTGGGGGGAAATTTTTTTTTCTTCCAGCTTAAAATTGCGATTTTTGTACTGTTTTTCCATCCTTAAAATCGCCAATTTTCTTACAAATTCGGATACCCTTGCTGCAATTTTTGAAATTAAAATCGGACCTCAATTTTCAGATTAGGGTTTCGGTTTTAGTGACACTAGGGTTTCGGGTTGTCCGTCGCTACTTCACGCGACCTAAGGTTTTTGTTGCTTGGTTTTTGCGACACTTTTCTACCCTCTCTCTTGTGCTGATTTTGCTGAAAATTGTGAGTTTTGCGGTTGATGTTAAGCAGCTCACTTGTTGCGCATTGTAAAATTGCATGCTATAAGTTTTGGATACTTTCATTTGAATTCTTGAAAATATAGTGAATTCTTGATTTTGTATCCTTGTGCTGCTAAGATTATCCCGGGATTAGGCTAGTAGTAAATTGAAATTGTTTTTGCTGGCCCTAGGGTTTTCGAAATTGAAATCGCATATTGCTAGAAAGTTGGTACTGTTTCGGCCATTAGGGGTATTAATTTCGCAATTTGGTGCTGTTTTGCATATTAGAAGCCTTGATAATTTGTGGGGATTGGTTTCTTGATTACCTATTGGGTGGGTGATCGCTTCTTTGGGTAGTTTAGGCTTTCCTGAAGTTGTTTCAACTCTGCTGAATTTTTCTTTGCTTCTATTCACCTTGAATTGCCCTGCTTTCAATTGCCTTGTTTATCTTTTCGTGCGACCTATACATTAGATCTTTAATTATAGTTTGGATTTTGTCATCGTGCACACTCACTCGTTTCTGAAATTTGAGGGCTTCACCCCGAATTTCCTGTTGTGTACTTCATATCTGAACTATATTACAAACATCGTTTGCGAAAAGATTTTTCAAAAACAGAACCAAGTGTGGTTTTTGCGAAAAATTTTTGCTTCTTTCTAAGTGTCATTGCTTTTGTGTGAATTGCTGCTTGCCTGATACATTTATCAATACCGGGAGTTTTGAGTGGTAAAGGCTTGAGTGCACATCTTATACAGGGCGCCACCCTAGAGCGATACACGGGGTTTGTGTGTAGCTATTAGGTGGGAAACACTTGGGGAATAAGGGGGTAAGGTTCTTTCTCACTTTTCCTTATTCTTAGCAGACAGGTTTTCGCTTTCTTATCCAATGTCAGGTGGAGGTGCTCCTAACCCTTTGGGAACCGAGCAAATCCTGGCTGCGATTGCGCAACTCTCCGCGCGATTTGCTACTTTAACGGAGGAAGTCGCCGAACTCAGGACTGAACAGGAACAGAGGCGCACAGACTCAGACGACGAACCGGCCGGTCCAGGCCCCAACGCCGCAGACCAGCCATTCGCAGGCCTCAGTCAGTGCAAAACTACCGTTCCACCCTTTGCCGGAGGCACGAATCCAGAAGAGTACTTAGACTGGGAGATGAAGATGGAGCGCATCTTTGAGCTTCATGCGATCCCAGAGCACAAGAAGGTCCAGCTCGCAGTTGTAAATTTCACAGACTATGCCCTAATCTGGTGGAATCAGCAGCAGGACCAGCGCGAAATACACGCCCAATGCGTGCCCGCGCACCGCCTCTCTCTTGGTTTGATTTGACTACTTCTATGCGTAGGACTTTTGTACCGGACTACTATTTTAGAGAATTGTATAGGAAATTACATACTCTTGTACAAGGTTCTATGTCTGTAGATGAGTACTATAGAAAATTGGAGATGGCTAAAATTAGGGCTAATGTACAGGAAGATGAGGCCGCATCTATGGCTCGCTTTCTTAGTGGTTTAAACAGGGGTATTGCGTTAGCAGTTGAATTGCAGAATGCTACGACGCTGACAGACATGCTGCATAAAACTCGAGTTATGGAGGAGTATCTAAAGTCCGTTCCACCAGTCCGGACACCTACCAGCGCCCCACCAGCCTGGCGCAAGAATCCGACCTACTCGCCACCAGCAAGGAGGCCGAACATGTCTGACCGTAAGGCTATTGTCCCTGTTGCCGCCGCCACCTCTTCTTCATCCCAGCAGAAAACGCCATCAACTCCCAGGCAGTCTATCAGCAACGTTACTTGCCACAAGTGCTCAGGCCGTGGCCACTACATGCGTGACTGTCCCAACATCCGGAAGGTATTATTGGGCCAAGATGGTGAGTACATATCAGAATCCGATGAAGAGGAGCCACCCGTTGACCCTATAAAGGAGTTGACTGACAGCACTCCGTCAGAACCTGTGGAGCAGTTCGAATTTCTTGAAGAAGATCCTTCTCAGAACTTGGTTACTCGCACTCTGACTACAGCTGCTGTCCCGGACACGTCCCAGAGGACAAACATCTTCCATGCCCGCACAAAGGTAAATGGAAAGTTATGTGTTCTGATTATTGATGGAGGGAGTTGTACTAATGTTGCTAGTGAGTACATGGTTGAAAAGCTGCGCCTCCCTGTCATCAATCATCCACGTCCTTATCGGCTTCAATGGCTCGACAGCTCAGACGGCTACAGAGTCACAAAGCAGGTAAGCGTACCATACGCTATCGGTAAGTTCGAATCCACGGTTTTATGTGATGTTCTGCCAATGGAGGCTTGTCACATTCTACTCGGACGACCATGGCTCTTTGACCTGAAGGCAACACATGATGGGGTCGCCAACACTTACTCGGTCTGCCAGGAGGGCAGGATCCACACATTCCTACCCATGCCACCGGCTGAAGTGTGATCAGAAGCTGTTCGTATGAAGGAGTCACTCGCTCAATGGGAAGCTGAAAGGCGCCAAGCGAAGGGTAAGGGGAAAGAAATTGTGTAAAGGGTAGTAAGGCGAACTCTGATAAGCCTGATCAGGACAAAGTTAGGAGTAGTTGTTGCTCGGGGAGAGATAGGTCAAGTGTTAGACAGCAATGATGATGTACTTGTTTTAGTATGTAAAGATATTGCACTAACCCTGACGATATCCTCGGGATATCCCTATGCAAGTCGTTTCTTTGTTGCAGGAAGAAGACAAACCAAAGGAGACAAAGAGTTGCAAAGACAGTTCGACGAGCTTTTGGCTCACGATCAGAACTACTGCAAAGCACTGTTGCCTGTTGTCTACGCTGCCAAAGAGATGTCAAAGGAGCTGACGCCCGTGATGGCGATATACCTTTTCAGATCGTGTCAACAATTGGGCATCATGCTTACATGCTTACAGGTAAGTATGATCTATGTTTTGTGTTAATCTTCCTGACTTGTTTCTGTTTGTTTTCAGCGCCTTGGATTCGAGGACGAATCCTTTCCAACGGGAGGGGATGATGAGGATATCCAGAGCTAGAACACAACACATTATGAGTCAGAAAGATGGACGCCAAAAGGAAGCAAACGCCTTGGAGCAAAATGAAGGAAATGTTCAAATTGCAACTCTTTTAACCATTCTTGAAGAAGAGGCGCAATTCTCCACTTCCTAATAAAGAAGAAGGCTGTTTCTTGAAGTCTTGAAGATGCCGGAAGGTTCTTGGGCTTTAAAGAAACAATTCATGAAGTCCCTACATTTTGGGCCGACCCAAACTCATGGAGACCAAGTCCACAAGTTTCGGCCAGCCCAAGAAGCCCACAAGAAGCTGCATGGACAGCCCACAAAGGAAGCCCACACGGCCTTAATTAGTTAGGGTCTTTTAAGTCACTTAAGTGTTCTTTTTACTCTTTTAGTTAGTTTCCAAAAAGGGTTCCTTCTTGATCTCTTTTTGGGAGTAGGATTTTTATTCTTTCCTTATGGTTTTAAGTGTAAATTCGGCTGCCTCTTAACAAAAAGGGGTTGAACGAAATTACCTTTTCTTTTCTTACCAAATTCTACTTCTTTCCGGATTTGGTAAAGGAAATTAACCTCTTGGTTAATTTCCAATTCTTTTCCTTATTTTCTTTCTTATTTTCGGCCACCCCTACACCTATAAATAGGGCAGCCATGCATAATAATATTCAGAGTATTTCAGATCAAAAACTTAGTGTTTGAGATACCTCCTTTTATTGCTTTATGTATTTGCATGTCGTAGTTTACATAATTGCATGAACTTAGCTAATTAGGTTATTGCTCTACCTAATATTCACATGTTCAACACTCTTTTTGCACTTTGTTCGAATCTAAAACAAAAACAACTAGATTAGGTCTTTTTGTTTATTCTGATTTCGAGGTAAGATAGAGTCTTATACGAGCTCGCCGCTTAATCACAAGGTCCTTGGCAACTTAATCCGCATGTGACAACCGTCCACATCAGAAATACTCTATTTATTGAAATTTCGTCCCCCTTAAATAGGAGTAAGGATGGACGAAAATCAGTAGAAAAAGAAAAGGAAAAGAATTAGAATTGGAAATTAACCAAGAGGTTAATTCCTTACAATACCAACTCCTGAAAGAAGTAGGAGAATGGTAAGAAAAGAAAAGGTAATTTTCGAAAATTACAACTCCTAAATCAAGAAGGAAAGCTAATTAGAAAACAAGTAGGAAAAGAATAAAAATCCTACTTCCAAAAAAGATAAGGAAAACCTTTTTGGAAATTAACTAAAAGAACTAAAAAGACTTAATTAAAATCTGAAAAATAATTCCCTAAAAACCGTGTGGGCTTTTTCCTTGATTGGCCGTGTGGGCTGCTCCTTGGATTGGGCCGTGCGGCTTCATGCTTCAACTTGGGCTGGCCGAAAACTTGTGGCTGGTCCATGAGTTTTTGGGTCGGCCCATTTGTAGGGAATTTTATTATTTAGTTTCTTTAAGTCCAAGAACCTCCCGGCTTTTTCAAGACTTCAAGAAACAGCCTTCTTCTTGATTAATGTGGGATGATTTGCGCCTCTCCTTCCAAGATAGTTAGAAGAGTTGCAAATTTCACATTTCCTCCATTTTGCTCCAAGGCGTGGGCTTTAACTATCAGCTGGGCATCTTGATGGCAAGTTTGAACAAGGTTGTTGAGAGCTTCTCACACCTTCTTCGCTCTGCTTCTGGTCATGGGCCCAGTGAGTCTACAAGTGGATCCCTCTGATAAGGGCTTGGATCCTGAAGCATTGTCGGGCCTCGATGTAGAACTCGAACCTCCTCTCAGCTTCTCCGCGAATCACTTGTAGTTTGATTTGTTGCATGTTGTTGACTTTGGATGCCCTCATCAGGCAGCCATGCATAATAATATCAGAGTATTTCAGATCAAAAGCTTAGTGTTTGAGATACCTCCTTTATTGCTTTATGTATTTGCATGTCGTAGTTTACCATAATTGCATGAACTTAGCTAATTAGGTTATTGCTCTACCTAATTATTCGCATGTTCAAAACTCTTTTCTTGCACTTGGTTCGAATCTAAAACAAAAACAACTAGATTAGGTCTTTTTGTTTATTCTGATTTCGAAGGTAAGATAGAGTCTTATACGAGCTCGCCGCTTAATCACAAGGTCCTTGGCAAAACTTAATCCGCATGTGTACAACCGTCCACATCAATTGGTATCAGAGCTAAGGAGTGGTTCGTGGCTGGAGGAGATCAACCGATCAAATCCTTCCAGGTGTTTCTTTTCCTTATCTTGAATTTGGATTAGACTTCATCTTCTTGGGGAAATTTTTTTTTTCTTTCAAGCTTTTAATTTTCGGTTTTGCTGCTGTTTCTTCATCTTTTCAAACCGAAAAATTTCCTAAATACCCAGACCGCCCTTGCTGTAAAATTCAGAACTTAAATCGGGTTTTAAACAAAGATCGGGTTTTGGAAAAATCGGGTTTCAGAATTTTAAGGGTTTCGGTTTTGTGCTCCAATTTGGTTTCGGGTTTTGCTTTCTTTTAGGGTTCTTGGATTTCTCTCCTAAACCCTAAACCCTAACCCTACCCTAAACCCTAACCCTAACCCTAAACCCTAACCCTAACCCTAAACCCTAAACCCTAAACCCTAAACCCTAAACC
>VMRK01000283.1:0-22459 GCA_016801395.1 Leptodermis oblonga
ATTCAACATTAAAACAATCTATGTAAGCTTGTAGCCCTTCCCCATACCCGTTGAGTAATGTTCATAAGATGCGAGGTTGGTTTAGATAATATTTTATTACCTATGAAATTAGATAAAAATAAATCCCCAATTGATCTAATGAGTGAATAGAATTACGAGGTAAATAATAGCACCAATTAATGGCGTGGCCCTTCAAGGTAAGATGAAATGTCATGCATCGATTAGCATCAGATAAATTGGCCACATCCATGACACTCATGCACTGCATCCAATAAGCCGTTTGGTCAGTGGTACCATCATACTGGTCTACCTTACCTATAACTTTATAGCCAGGTGGAAATGGTGCTCCTTGTATCATCTGGCTAAATTGATGTGACACCAAAGAAGTAGTCCCCACAGACCCGTGATGTGCATAGCTAGAATCGAGCAATGTCCCCCCATACTATGAATACCCGGAATGTTCTTCAGCAGCCCATCATACCCTGGAGGAAACCCTTGGCTAGGATAACTAGCCCCTCGGCGTAATACCCTGGATTTACCAAAGGTGGATAACTTACTGGTGGTTGTGGGTTCCTATTGGTCCCCACCCCATACTGCTGAAGCTGATCTATACCCCCTACCCCCTCTGTGAAAAAAAAGGATGGGATAGCCAGGATGGATATCCCCCCACGTTAGCACCTATGAACCCTGGTTGAATCAGTATATTAGGATGTATATGGCTATGTTGGATGGTAGTGTAGACAGGTGGAGCCTCAGATAGTATCGGGAAATGACTAGAAATAGGGGAATTGGCCCCGGGAACACCGCGATGCCCTCCCCAATGGACAGATGGCCCAACAGCAGGCATTCCTCACCCTAGATAAGGCAGAAAAGTAGGTCCAGCAATGGAATTATCTGGGAGGGGCAAAGTACCTCCAGCCATGGGCCTCGATTGTGATCCATCTCCGAGTGGATTGAAAGGAACTCCTGCAAATGACAAAAATGAAGTTAAAGGTAAACTAGTAAGCCTGTCTACCTACAATGGAGGAGGATCTTTATTAATGATGATGATCACAGGGCCAGATGTCCTGGCAGTGGAGATGGAAGGCCAAAAGGAGTTATAGATCTGGCAGTGAACCCAGAAAGGGTAATGTGCGCAAGAAATGGGAACAATTGATAAAATTTGGCACGATCCTCCTGCTTCTACTGGGGGGTCATAGTGACAGAAGAAGAAACGGCAGAAACCACAGTGGAAGGAACGGCAGTAATGGGTGGAACCACAGTGGCAGTTGGAACAACAGTGGCGGTGGGAGTGGTGGTGACGGAACCAACACAGGTAACACCTTCGGGGATCATGATGAAAAGATTAGAAGTACCAGTTCCTGGAACAGCTTGCGTCATGATTTTAACAATTTTCTTTAATTGTGAAGAAAATTTGATGAAAAGATCGATCAAATGTTCTCCATAGTCGGCGCTAGTTGATGTGGTACAAAATACCCTTGGATACTGGTACCTTATGTTCTTGAAGTAATATCCCATACGGATGGTGATATGGCTTGTATTGGTGAGGTTATGGCTCGGCCCAAGTACAGTAAGTATGGATCTGGAAAGTAAGAAAGGAAACAAGCAGGGCTATCCTCCCTGTTCCACTCCAACGCTCAAGTTAGCAAAATATAAGAGATGAGCATATTGACTGAGTGTGTAAAATGATCAAGAGTGGCGTACCTTTTTACTCTAACCAGTGTGTATATATAGCCTCACCTTGCAACCTGGCCTATTGCACCATTTATGGGATATAGCTTTTAATGCCCTCTTTATTTGTCTTCTTCATAATGACGTCATAGCTTTCATTGCTTTCATGATATCCATCCTCCTTATGGCCCGGGTCTGACTCCTCTGCTTTAAAGTCCTACATAATTCTTGCTCCTAAAAAGTAGCCTAGATTCCCTCCCTTCTATTATTGTTTGGTGCCCTTCCTGTCCAACCTCCGTCCGATCTATATTTTCTAGCCACCCACAGTTTACCGACCTAACTTAGACTAGATTGGATTCCGACACAGTTTTCCTCAGGCCTTTATTCTTTTTGGGCTTACCATTCATCTATTGGGCCTAGGTTATACCCTGCTCACTTTTAGGCACACGAATAGGGAATGAAGGAGTGGAGTGGGGGTCAAGGCCCAAAAACAAAGGCAAATGTGTGGTCATTTCTCCAGGTGACCAAGAAACGAGGTTTTACCCCTCGACTTGTTGAAAATCACCCACCAAAATTCCCTCAATTTCACTATTGTGGGATTCCATGGTCAAAGGCAGAAGAGAACAGAGCCTTATTGATATGGTCATCCAAATCATTGATGAGGACGTCCAAATCATCGCAACCCGAGAGGCAACCTCTTCCAACCTGATGCAGAGATCATTTCGCTACATGATTAGAAGCTGGCGTGCAGCTATTCTTTGTGGGAGCAACGACGGCTCAACCAATGAAATATCCCCTAAAGTTTTTTAGACTTTAAAGGGGATCCTACTACAATCCATAACCCATGCTCCATCTTATTTTGGGACAATCCATACAGCATCTAAGCTACACAAGTTGGCCCAACATAAATTAGAAGCAAGCTACGAAGAAGCCTGCAGAGCGAGCCCGTAAATCGCAAGCCCACACCGTAGCCCACCTCCTCAGGGATCCGCGCGATGAAGCTCACAGGCTTCTTGCAAATTTTTGCAAGTTGCTTTCTTCTAGAATCCGGGAAAGATTTGGAAAGTGAATGTTTTCCTGTTCCTTTTCTACTTTTAATTATAATTAAGTGAAGTTACCATAAACTTGTTACAACTTAACTTAATTATTAGTTTCCTTTTTAAATTAGGAAGTAGATTTTCGTTCCAACTTGAATTTGGATTTTCTCTTTAAGATACCAAATTTAAGCTTTTCCTTTTTCTATTTTAATTATGGGAAAATTTCAGATTTCCTCTTTAAAGGAGATAACTGAAATTCTTCCCTGCCTTATTCGAGTTCCTTTCAAATTTTTTTATTAATCTGTTTCCAACTCTCATTGGTTTCCACTTTTAATTTATTTCCTTTTCTAGTTTCTTTCCTTGTAAGTTTTGACTACCTCTATCATCTATAAATAGGGGGCATCCGAAACCATTAAGACTCAAAATTGTGAGGTTTATCCTGCTTTGGGTTCTCAACTATATTATTTTGAGTTTGTATGTTTATTATGTATTGATAATTCTGCAAGTTCCTGAACTTAGAAGGGTCTAGGTTACTTGCTCCGTCTAGATTTCTATTAGTTCACCTCTTAATTTTGTTATCTAGTTAGGAATAAAATAGCTAGTCTCACTTAGGCTAAATAGGGGGTTTCGAGTATCTAAGAGAGTAAGTTTGTGACCTTCAAGATCTCGACTTTCTTTGGCAAGACTTCCGCAATGTGGGGCATTTCACAACAACTCGCATCACTTATTATATTAATTGTGGACCACATATAATTATGGGTAAATTATTAAAAACCCCCATGTGGCTTGGAAAATTTATGGATGACCCTTCTATAGTTTAAAAAGTTACAGACAACCACTCTATGGTTTCAAAAGTATACCAAAAATCTCCTTGTTTTTCAAAAACTACATAACACCCCCTCCCCCAGCGCGATTTTTACAATGTTACATGAAATCTCCTTGTAGTTTCTGAAATTTTAAAGAACACGCAACAAAAAATATTTAGAACCCCCTTATACTTTCAAATGTGTGAGGAGGTTCTTGGTAATTTTAAAAAACCACAGAGGAGTTCTTTGTAGTTTTTAAAACACAAGGGGTTTTTTAGTATACTTATGAAACCACAAGGGGGTTGTCCTAAACTTTTTTAAACCATAGGGGGTCATCTATAAATTTTCCAAACCACGAGGAATGTTTTTGATATTTTCCCTATAGTTATAGTAGAAAATATAGTTAAGATAAGAAAAGTAAAAGAAAAATAAAGAATAGACTCTTCTATTGCAGCAAAAAATATTTTTCAAAGTGAAGTTCTCTAATAAACAAAGGGAGTACAAAATACCATAACCACTCTAAAATTATGGTATTGACTTAGTTTCATAACACAAAAATGAAATATGACACTAGCTTTTGCCATACAAGGTGTTATATTCATCATTCACACTTCCATGAATAACACTTCTGCCAAATAAATAAATAATCCCTTCGTTACATTAGAGAATTCACTTTGTCATAAGTACACATTATTATAAATATCAATGTATAATACCTAAATTAGCTAGTTTTACATCATTTATTCCGTTTTTATCCTTACATTTTAAGTATGGCTAATTGTAGATCATAGATGATTATATTAGTAAGGTTATGAGGAGTAAAAAATTGAAAGTAGACTTTTCTAATGAAACAAAAGATATTTTTCAAAATAAACTCTTCTAATGGAACAGATGGAGCATAATATAGGGCAAGGAAAGCCTTTTAAGAAACAATAATGATAAAACCTGTAGAGCAACTATCCTGAAGCAAGTTCATACCAAAACTGTAGGGTTGGAAAGTACATAAGCCCAAAACCAGGGACTACTTATTAAGGAGGAGCATCATTTAAGTTAAAAGACGTGAGACCAAATAAATAAGTATTAAAATCTCACAAGAAAGCTGTCACACAAGCCCAGTTCACGTGCTAGCTTATATGGTTCTACGTGGCCGAACCGAAAGCACTACCCCAGGCTTAAAGTCCTAAGGCTCACTCAAACACAAGCGCATTGCGGAATCATTTCATCGATCATTGTTTAACTCCAAGGTCTGGTAACTAATTCCTTCAAATCTCCAACACCTGAAAAATAGTTTTTAGGAAAATAACGTATGAGCTAATAAAGCCCAGTGAGTTCATCAATTTTATAAAACTATTTTGGAAACATTTGTGGGGTTTGAAGAATAGCACATTATATAAATATTGTAGTTCACTAGAAAGTATTCATAAATAATTCATGAACTCATAATAGTATAAAGAACTCAACATTTTCTAAAATAACGGAAGCTCTTAAAATTGACCATTTTAAACTCAAGAAGTAGGGAACTTCACAAAGCACATGGAGATTCAAAATTCTTTGTATCTAAAGCAAGAAAAATGGATCTTAAAAAAAAAGAAGTCTTATTACGAGGATAGGAAAACATAATTATCAAAGATTTTGCAAATATAAAGAAGTAGATGAGAAACGATAAAAGATTTATCATTTGAGTGAGATATCATGATTCGTAGTCCATAGAAAATTTATCATATCAGAACAGATTCACATATCGTTTAGCAAATGCCATACTGGTAGATCTTTTAGTAAAGAACCACATAAAGTGCTTATTATACCAAATCGAATAAAATAGAACTGAATAGAGGCCACATAAGCTATTTATGAAGGTTGTATCGATACAATTCAATTAGAAATAAGATCATTGCTGGTTATTTAGTGACTAGCGATATTGGTGGCTGATTTAATGGATACAGGTGTACTGCTGGCAAACCAGACAATACAGATATACCGGAGAAAGGGTACTGACAGTATAGGTATATTGATACAGATGTATTACTGGTGGACTGTCGTAGCTGTAAATAGTAACTGAGTGGTACTGATACACCATCAAAATGATATTGCTGGCGGGCCGTCAAAACGGTAAACAGTTGCAAGATAGTACGGATATATATATACCGATACAAGTGTACTAGTGGTGGACCATCATAACGGTAAATAGTAACCAAGTAGTACTAGTATACCCAAAACCAAGCAATACTAGTGAGACATTAATAGTACATATAATTATCCAAAAGTTCGTGGAATCGATAGTTAATGGGATTGCTTTCATAATGGAGTTCATAATAGATCAAGAATTACGAAATTGAATTGGTTAAAACGTTGGAGCAAGAGTGATGAGTTTAAAATTCACTTTGCAGAATATTTGGGATTGACTCTTTCTTTTCAAAGCAAAAGTGAGTGAATGGATTCATTTCTTTGAGCAATTGACATAAAGATACAAAGCACGAAAACATTTATGGGATGGCGAATGCTTAATGAAGTTCATGGTTTATAGTAAAAACAAAGGTTGCGGATTTAAAACAATCAAGTACATTTGGAATAAACATACATATAATTCATAGAATGAGTTCATGTATAGATAGAAAAATATTTCATAAGGAATGTGCTTAGAATCATATATAGCTTTTCACAAGCCAATTGCACAAGTTTCAGTTGTAAAATATCTTCTTGATGAAAATAAGGATGAAAGTTGCACAAAACATTTATATAGATCACGTGTAAACATTTTCACAAAGCTCATACATATCATTTCATATACAGTATAATACTCTTCACAAAATCAAGTTATAAAATAATTTATATTGAAAGTAGTGAGGAACTCACTTTCACCATGTACTCTCCTTAAAGATTATCTGTAAACAAAACAACTCACTCAATCAAAATATGAATGTGTAACATGGGTTAATTAATCTTAGACATGATTCTTAATTGATTTTCCCCCATATGTAACTCTATCATAATTACCTAAACTTGGTATTTCTGAATTCATTACTATAGAAAAACTCATGTGAACTAATTATATATAAAACTCTAAACCCATTACTTTAAAGATAGTATCTAGAATGGCTGACTAGTTTATGTGTGTCTCTCTCAATTGTTGTTAAAGGCCAACTATGGCTAAGTTACAAAAGCAAGGAATTACAGTTCATTATTCCATGTGTCCTTTTAGTTATTCAATAGAGCTACTGGGACATTCAGTGTGAAAATAGGTCAATCACCAAAAAAAAAAAAAAAAAAAAAGTGATCATGTTCAAATAGCGAAACTAAATGAGTATTATTGTTCGTGTCCAAAATGGAATATTCATGAAACCATCCTAAAGTGTGTTTATGCCCCTTCTATACCTCAAAACATCTCCCATATTCATTTCTAAGCACTTTAGTTTTATTCCCAAACATCAAAACAAACAAATTAAGATAATCAAATTGGTCAAAAATAGTAGGCCCCACTCTTTCTTCTTATTATTCTAAAAATCAACAGCTTTTAGAAACATCAAAAGTCTAGAACACTTAAATTTCAAAATTTCGCCAAAGAATGTGAGTTTCCCCTTTTTAACTTTCAAATTTGAAAATTATGAAATTACATTACAAAATAGATTTGGAATTCACTCATGGTATAAGTTCATCAAAAACAGTCCCAAAAATATGTCTAACACTCAAAAGAATACAACCATAATAGTATACAAGGAGAGTTTAAATCAAAACAATACTTTTATCTATTTTCCCAAAAGCTTAAAGCTCAAACTCCAATCTCCAACATCAGACTGTTAATCGAGGGTGGAACTAATTTTCTCCACATTAAGGGATGCTCTTTCTTCAGAATTTTACTCCCTTTAATATGTTAAACTCTTTACGCATAACTCCTTTATAAACCAGTCCTAACAATATTAGAATAAGGGTACAAAATAAAACTATAATATCAAAATTTGCAGCCTGATGATTTAGATATTTTTAAGGTTCAGATGTTCACTTAATGAAGTTCGCCTCCTTTAATGTTATTGATCGGTCTAGTGTTCTATTTTTATAAGAATTCATTAATGAACTCAAAGCCATAACTTCAGTCAAGTTCTATAGGACAAAGGGAACTAGAACTACAATACCAAATATGGCAACAATAGATTCTCAAGTTATGCTCCATTCAACAACAAATTAAGTTTTCTGTACTAAAGTAAAATATCTAAATTCCTAACCTATAGACAACACAACAAAGTGGCATCTTTGATCTCTAACTTTTGCGTAGAGAAAAAACTCGAACTACAACAGTAGGAGTTTAAGGGAATGTTAGGAGACTTTACAAGCAGCTTGTAGGCAATCTGAGTTAGGGAAATTTTCTTGAACAACCATTTGATACTAAACTCTCAAATTTTGAAGTTTGGCTAACAACCTATATTCTTAATACAGTGTAATCATAACTACAATAGCCACAGGCCTACCGTTCCATTTAACATACTCCACCCCTTATCAAAGTTTAAAATATTGGAATGAGCCCCGCAATAATCTTTTCCCGATTTTTCATTTTACCAATTTGACAATTTCAAGAGTTTTCATGTACTTAATATTTGTTCTCTAGGTAAGTTTAATCAGCATTACCTATTAAAAACTTCTTAGAATTGTCTCTCTCAATTCAAAGGCTGATGGGTCTCTTGTTTTTCCTCTTGACCAAAACTCTCCACTGTTCCTTGCTTTCCTTATGTCTTATTTTAGGGCCTATTCTTTTACCATGTTTTGAGAATTGTTTTGATTTTGTTTTGGGTTTCAAACCGAATACAAAACTGAAATATTGTTCTCCTAGGAGGTTTGAAACCCAAATTTCAAATACCAACACATTGTTCAGCTGGCGGTGGTTTGACCCAATGCTTTTTAAGAAATTATTTTAAAATGCATCTCAAACACATTACCAAACAACAATTTAAAATACATTATTAAAAAAAAAAATTTAAAATATATTCCAAACATATTCTGAAAATTGTTTTGAAAACATTGTTTTCTTGAATCGATTTAAAAACAAATTAATTTCAAACCTATTTTCAAAACCATTCTCAAAATCAAGAGAAGAACAAGCCCTGTTGGCTGAGCGAGTAGGTGTTAGCAACTACATAATGTGTCGCATTCTTATAGCAGAGCAATGGGCAACCCAGGAGAATGTGACACGCCTCCATAGGGAGCACATCACAAGTGACTTCTCTTTCAAACTTCTCAATAGCGAATGACACTCTGACCTGCTTGTTGATTTGGTACCCTTCTGAGTTATTGAGCCATTAGAGTGGGTACGAATGTGGATGGTTAACGGTGGGGAGGTTGAGCTTCTCGACCATGTATGCACTGGCCACATTTTTGCAACTTCCCTCATCAATTTTCAGAACACAAATTCTACCATTTACCTTAGCACAAGAATGGAAGATGTTGATTCGTTGACTTGAATCCTGGATAACGGATGTAGTCAAAGAGCGGGCAACTATGGCTAGGCGAGTATAACCTTCAGGTTGGTGAATGTCCTGCTTTGTGTCTGACTTACCATCGTCAGTTAAATCTGCGAAGGAATTAACGACATCATCTTCATCCTCCTCTGAGATGTAGTTGCCATCTTGCCCAAGTAGAACATTTATGACGTTAGGGCAATCTCTTATCATATGGCCGTCTAGAACACTTATGGCAAGTGATGTCGAGGATTGGCTGTCTTGGAGTGAAGGGCATTTTAGCTGCTGATGAAGATGAGGTGGATGGTGTCGGATGGATATCTTTGCATTAAAAGTTGAACGACTTCTTGGTGGGTGGCGGAGAGTACACCGGATTCTTTCTCCAGGTGGCTGGCGTGCTTGATGGCGTCCTCTACTGGTTGGACGATTTTAAGGTATTTCTTCATTACCCTAACTTTGTACAGCATGTCTGGTAGGCTGGTGGCATTTTGCAATTCCCCCGCTTACGCTACCCCCCTGTTAAGGCCGGTTAGAAAATGAGCCATACTAGCGCCCTCGTCTTTATAGACATTGGCCCTGATCTTGGCCATTCATAACTACCTGTAATATACGTTATCCCCCTGTTAAGGCCAGTTAGAAAATGAGCCATACTGGCGGCCTCGTCTTCATAGACATTGGCCCTGATCTTAGTAATCTCTAACTTCTTGTAATATTCATTTACAGTCAAAGAGCCTTGTACAAGTGTATGTAAGTTTGTATACAACTCTCTAAAATAATACGTAGGAACGAAAGTCTTATGCATTGCTGTAGTTAAATCAAACCATGTTAGAGGCAGAGCACGAGCCCTCATAGGCCGACTGTTGCGCTTTTGGTCAAACTCCTGATTCCACCAAATAAGGGCATATTCAGTGAAATTGACCATCGAGACTGAAGCCTTTTTGTGCTCTAGAATCAAATGGAGCTCAAAAATTCTTTCCATCTTGATCTCTCTATTCTAGGTATTCTTCGGGATTAGTACCGCCTGCAAAGGATGACACTGTTGTCGTACACGGACTTAGGGCCTGTTTGATAACACCACTTAATGCTTAAAATTATTGGATTAAGCAATAATAATTTTTAGTGTGTTGGATAACAAAAATTCAAACCTCTTAATCATTTAAGCATTGCTTATTTCCCTTAGAAAAAATTAAGGGGAAAAGCCAGCTTATTGCTTATCTCTTAATGGTTCACGTAATAATTATTTAAATAATTCATATTTGATTTTCGAAACAACCATTTTCTTTATTCATATTGATTTAACTATAAATATTTATTTTTGAATAAGCTTTTTTTTTCTTCATTAGCATACCACGTATTTAAACTTTTTCCTTTCAACTAAAATTTGATTTTTTTTTATTATTTATTTTTGTATTAATAATTTATTTTATAAGTTATATTATTTACATGTTTTTATAAATCTCATTCGTACGATAAGTTTTATATTACTTATATAATTTTATTAATTATATATGAGTTTTGTTTGTAAAATATTTAATTTTTTTAGACCGCAATAGTGGATTTATTTTTCATTTTCAGGAATTTTAATAAATTGTGATAATTTTTATTTTAATCATTCAATTAATGTGTTTTGTCTTTTTTTTTTTTCCTTGTGTTTTTCATTAATAATAATTTATGTTTTACAATCAAATTTGATATTTTGCATATATAAATACAAAAAATTCAACGTAAGGATAAAATGGTACATTTTCAAGATTTCAGCATTAAGATCAACATATTTATCAAACAAAATCGAGTGATTAAGCATTCTGATTCAGAGGTTTAGAAAATATCTTTTAGCATTAAGATGTTAAGTGCTTAATCAATTCAACATTATAGTTTCAGCATAAGTATTCAGATATAAGCATTAATTTTTATTAAACGGACCCTTAGACCTTCATAGGGCTTATCGTTAGTGTTGGCGGTTGATTGAGGGATGTCCTTATCTTCCTCAGCTCTGGCATCTTAGGTAGCCCTAAGATCTTTGACCTAACCCCTGAGGTCTACGAACTGTGCAGATAGGTTCGCAATGGCAGCCAGAAGCTACTCGTTCCCGATGACGACTACCTCATTCCGACCACGACTACCTTAAGCACTTAAAGGGACCAGGTAAGTTGAACAGATGTCATGGTGAATTGGTTTCATTTATTGAAAATTTTCTTTACATTATTAAGTATAAGAAAGGTAAAGATAATATAATAGTTGACTCTCTATCATGAAGGTATGAAGCCTAACCCTACTTGATCATTCAGCTCTGGGGTTAGCATACCTTAAGGAATTATATACTTCTGATCTTGATTTTTCTATCACTACAAGAAAAGGGACCTTTTGCGACATTGACATTGTGTCGCTAAAAGTCAATTTACTGTCGCAAATACTAATTTGAGGCACATTATGCATCTCTTGTTATTGAGTTGCAAAACATGGTGTAGGGAATTTGCGGCATTTTTTTTCACTTGTGCCGCAAATGTACGACACTTTTTGCATCACTAAATTAATTGTCACTTAAAATTTGTGACACATTACGCGTCATTTGTCTTAGTGACGCATATTAATTTGCGACACTAGTTTATGTCATTTAAATTAATGTCACGAGATTATTTACGACACATGTGGCGTTACATTTAAAACACTGAAGGGTATTTTCGACATATTAATTGTGTTGCGAAATATAGATTTACTATCACAAACACAAATTAGTGACACAATTTGCATCAAACTTTATCATGTCACAAAAAGCTATGTAGCATGTTTGTGGCATTTTTTTACTAGTTTTGCCACAAAAGATACTACACTTTTTGCATCACTTAATTACTATCGCACAAATATGTGACACATTAATTGTCATTAGTTGCAATGTGCATACTAATTTATGACACTAATTTGTGTCATTATAATTAATGTCACATGTTTATTTGTGACACATGCGACGTCACTTTTTAAAATGCTGTCATGTTATTGTGTGACACAATATTGCATCATTAAAATTAATGTGACATAGAGCTGGCGACACAATTAGCGTTGGTAATTATATTCTCGCCTACTTTTCTTGCAGCATAATGATGCACTGAAGTGCCACATGATTCATTGCGACAAATGCTACGTTAATTGGGTAATGTCGCATAGTGTTACAATTATTTTATACCCATTTTAGACGTTATTACAACCTAAAAAATGTCATATCACTAATTATTTCAACACAGTTAACACAAGATTTGCAATAAAAGATATTGTTGAATTAAAATTAATAAATATAATAGAGCATCGAATTAACAAATTATATAATTAAACTAAGATAAAAATATATACTTATTCAAAATAAAAAATATTATTCAAATTCAAAATACGAATAGCACAATTTATATTCATCACTCTAGTACAATATTCACATATATAAATAAAATTATAAATGTCTAAATTTATCTAGCTAGCATTGCAAACTCCATAAGGCAAATTGTCACATTTTCAAAATCCTTTTCTCTTCGTTCTCTCCCTGTAGTTTTTTCAAGTTCCTAAATAATTTCAACTAAATTAATTAAATTAGTAATTGCCTCCCCCACCTGCCTACCAAGAAATCTTATAACTTCAGCTTCCAATGCTTCAAGAGAAGGATAAATACTTTAGCTGCCAATGCTTTAAAACAGAAACAAAAGAGCATACATTGACTTATGAGAGGCGAATGACATAAATAGAATGCAATAATAATAATAAGGGAGAAAAAACTTTAGAAGCCACCCTATTTTCTTAATGGTATACTTTTGCCTTAAACGAATGGTAACCAGAACCACCAAAATGAAATGAAGAGCTGTAATTGTGGACTCCAAGTCTCACTGATAACATCTGCAACTAAGGCTATTGGAAGCTTTTTCCAAGAACAAACGCGTAATACTTTGCTTAATTTGCTATAGAGGTTTTATTCATTAAAGTTAATCATTGGACTTTGGGTCTTTATCAAATAGCTATGTAGTTTATGTTCCATTTGTTGAATGTAGTTTCTCTACAACCAACAATATTCACTATAAGCATACACAATCTCATTCATCCATAATGCCATCTCAATCATCTAAAAATTAGCAAGCATTTCATCAAACATTTGTTGAACAACCAAATTATCATCCACATTTTTCACTCCACTCACACTGGAATAATAAATTTTTTTGTACACAGCCAAAACATCAATCTCATACGCATATTCACAGCAACTGAAAAAAATTACAAGGATATGTTGCTAATCGTAGTTGGTGTATGAATCAAGCAATGTCCCTTTGTCAAATAGACAAGTCCATTTCTCTAAAAGGTTCTTCTTGTAGTGTGATTTTCATTCTCAGTTTCACCAAATCATTTTTACTATCAAAAAAAAATTAGCCTACTATGCATTACATAAATAAAGTAAAAATACAAAGACATGCTACTAACCGTAGTTGGTATATGAATCAATCATTGTCCCTCTCTTCAAATAAACCAGTCCACTGCTCCTAAAATTTCTTCTCCTAGTGTGATTTTCATTTTCAGCTTCCCCAAATCACTCGTCGCCCTCTTATTTGTGATTTTCTCTATTGTAGCTTTCACAATTGGGGGTGAACATTAAGGCCTAATTTGTTGCATAATTCCCTCCATTTCTTTCTTACCTTCAGGAAGTCTAAGATGCCTTATGTATTTGCTCATTTTTTGTGTTTTATTATTGTGATGACGACACCTAAATTTCTAAATTTTAGCACATTAGGGGCACAAATTGATGGCTTCGTCCTCTTCTGATGGAAGCAACTCACAGAATGGGTTAAAGTGACATGTTTTGTGAGCTAAGTAGTTTAAGTGAAAAAAAGCAAAGCAAAAAAAGAGTGAGCAAGTATACTATTCAAAAAATATAGTGGCCTAGAATGTTTTTCACTCAAATAATACTGATAGAATGTAGAACATTCATTGATCATCGAATATTTGGCTCTCAATTAGAATGGATGAGGAAAGAAGGAAGTTAAGATTGAAGAGTATTTTTTTTGTGGGAGCTCTTATAGAAAGATGAACTTGTTACATTGATGCTTTTACTTTCCAAATTATATATTAATAGAGTAATGATTTTTTAAAGCTGCATATGCTTCATATGAGTAATAAATTTGCAGGCTATGTTTCCTTCCCCTTTAAGTCCTCAAACTACTTGCCTTAGAAGTGTTAAGTATGAAAAAATTAACTTTTTTTAAATTTATATTTATAGCACCTATTAAATACAAAGATTTTACATTTGATTATGAGAAATGTCTTTCCACGACAGTAACATTGCACAAACTATCTACATATTGGTACTATTCATACTTTAAGATATACACTATAGAATGTTAAGCATGTCAAAAGGCATATGCCATAAGCAATTGGGGTACATTCAGCCATATAGTACTTCCAGAAACACAGTTTATGGATGGAAAATGAAAAATACCAAACAAAATAAAATATGAATATGAATGACAGACCTAGCATCCCTTGTTGCTTTATACAGCCAATATGTGCCATCACTTAAATCTAGCCTTAGATGGTAACTTTTCGGTCCAAACTGTAATGAAAAATAAATAGTAATTTGGAAATGTAAAAATTAGATAGATGATTTGAGCACCGAATGAAAGAAAGAGATAGAAACAAAGAAGAAGCCTTGATGAAAGTAAACATATGCACAAATATAGTATCTGAGGACTTAGAATTGAAATTTTCATTCCAAGAGTTAAAAGTTTGATCCAAATTGTTTATATTGTTTCTGAAGCATCGAGTAACACATTACTCAGTCAAGCCTAAAAAGAAGTTTGGAGACATCGAGTGAAATGAAGATCATAGATTATGGAGTGCAGACAGTAAATTAAAAACACAATAAGGAATTTCATGTGCACATTGTATTCAATTCAAAAGAGATTATGGGTAGATTGGCACTGATTTTCTTTTGAGGGTGAGAGGATCAAAGAAATGTACAATTGATAAGAACCATGATTATGATTTTCAAAGTAAGAGTGTAGGGGTCGGATGGCAAGTTCAGTAGCTAAAGGTCCCGACCGTAACCCGTTAATAAACGATCCCATTATAATCCTATCATCTTTTTCATGGCATTGTCTAGATTCTATGTTAAACCGATCTATGTAGGCCTGCAACCCCTCTCTCACCCTCTGAGTTATGTTCATTAAGTGTGAAATAGGTTTAGATAGTAGCTTGTTGCCCATAAAATTAGCTAAAAACAAATCACCGAATTGATCTAATGAATGAATGGAGTTTCGAGGTAGAGTACAATACCAATTGATAGCCTGACCTTTAATGGTTAGATGGAATGTCATGCAGCGGTTGCCATCAGACAAATTGGCAGCATCCATGACACTCATGCATTGCATCCAATGAGCCGTTGGGTCAGCAGTTGCATCGTATTTGTCAACCTTACCTAAACCTTTGTAACCCGAGGGAAATGGAGCTGTTTGAATTTTCCAACCAAACGGATGAGATACGCGAGAAGTGGGCCCGACTCGTCCCAACTGAGCATATCTAGATCCAGGGAGGGCTGTTTGACCGGGCTGGGCGTATCCCGTTTGACCTAAGGGGTATCCTCCCATTTTGGGATAAGCAAGTAGTGATCCTCCAGTTGTGAAGTTTCTCGCGCTGGGCCCGAGATAATAGCTCGAGTTAAGTAAGGGAGAGTACCCAGTGAGGGGCTGCATGGCTCGGCTTGTGCCTATGCCGTAATGTTGAAACTGAGCTAAGCTTGACGGTGCTATGTATCCGGGATATCCTAATTGGTTAACCTTGGGACCAAGGTAGCTAAACTGGCTTAATTGTTGACTTAGGCCGTGCTGACTTATTTGAGTCGACTGCGTTCCTAGACCAGGCTGACCTAACTGACTCACTTGCTGTCCAAACATAGGAAAAGGCAAACCCGACATGAAAGGGTAAGTATTGAGCTGAGCGGTAGGAACCATGAAAGGAGCTGGAAAGGTAGGGGTGACCTGGGTATTGGCTAAAGTAGTGTAAACAGGAGGAGCAGTAGAAAGGGTAGGGAGACCAGCTACGTAGTTAGACCCCGAAAAAGGATGAGCCCCCCCAGAGTGGGGAGGGCATCCCGAAACAGTAACAGACTGGGGGGAGGGGGGGGGGGGGGAGACCAGAAATCAAAACAATGGAAGGATCGGCCATGGGATTGAACAGAGCTCCTGGTGGAGGAATAGTAGGGATAGCTTGTGAACTAAGGGGATTCTCCACGTTAACTACATCTGAGATAGTGGTTGTAATATTTGAGACGGGGAGTTCCAAATTGGGAGTAGAGGTGACCGGAGGGCCATGGTTCATCAGGTGAAATAATTGTGGAAACAAACGGTAAAACTTTTCTCTTTCAGCTTGTTCTTGGTGGGGGGTGAGAGGTTCAACAGCGGTGGCGGTAGTTGGTGGAGCGTTGGGGGTGGTAGAAACTACGGTGATGGTTGGAACTATCGCGGCCGTAACGGTGGAATCGGCAGCGATGTTGGAAGAAGAAGCACCCACTCCCGAACAGTCTTGAGTTTGTGTCATGGTTTCAACAAATTTCTTTAAATGTGGAGAAAATTTGATGAAATAATTTGATCAAACGTTCCCCACAATCGGCGCCAGTTGATGTGACGTAAAAAGTCCGTTGTTGGATTCTCCTGTTTGGCCCAATGCATATCTTGTACACTCATGCCCAATCTGCTAATTGACAGCTTGAAGGGATGAAAACGGAGCTGGGATCCGGGCAGCGACAGCTTGGTTCTATAACCTTCTGGAGAATCCGGTCTAGGAACCCCGCTTGTTTCTTGTTTATTTCTCCCGTTACCAGAATTTTTCCAGATCGGATTCCTCCAGAAGGTTATAGAACCAAGCTGTCGTTGCCCGGATCCCAGTTCCGTTTTCATCCCTTCAAGCTGTCAATTAGCAGATTGGGCATGAGTGTACAAGATATGCATTGGGCCAAACAGGAGCATCCAACACAGGACTTTTTACGTCACATCACTAACTGTTTTAGTTGTATATAGAGTGAACAATCCAAAATATACTTATACTTTTTTTGTTGTGTCCGTTTTTGTACTTATACTTTCGCTTTTGTACATATACTTTTTTGTAATCAAGAATGTACCTATACTAATTTAAACATGTCAAAAATGTACTGGTGCCGTTAATTATCGTTAGAGTTGACATAATGAGCTTCATATGCTTGTCATGTGCAAAATATTAACGGTGTTTTTTTCATTTATTAGTTATCTTATTAATTTAGTGAATAACTTAATTAGAATAGGTCAAACCGTTTCAACCTTTTCTGTCCCACCTCTCAGCCGTCCGCTGTCCTCCCCAGCCAAAGCTAATCGCCATCCTCCCTAGCCTCAGCGGTTCGCCCTCCTCCCCAGCCTCCGTCGCCATCCGTCCTCCCCAGCCTCCTAAGTCCACCGTCCTCTCCAGCTCCATCGTCCACCTCTTTCAAAGTCCCTCTTCCACACCTCCGCTGTTGCCGTCCGACCCCTCTCTCCCGAAAACAAAACAAATATCCCACAAATTCACACCAACTCATAGTGTTTGTTCGGATTAAGGCCTGGGTAAATGAAATTAAGGACTCATAGTTAATTTCCAAAATGTGCTGTTATGGTCCTTAATTAATTAGACTTTACTTTTTTGCTGTGGACATCAATCTCTGTTCTTGATTTCTTGGATTGTGTGATTTGATTGAAGTCTTGTTTGGGACCGTCGACCATAGATGTGTGTCGGCAAGTAATTTTGTGGTTGACCAATTTATGCGCATTTCATCTTTTGCAATGACTCTTTCATCTTTCCCTGTCTGCCATGCTTCCATTTCTTGATTTTACTTCTCACACTTGTCTATTTCTACTCGATTCATTTGCTTTTCTGTGCGCAAATTGCTGGGACAAAAATAAACAAATACTCTTGTCGAATTAACTGTTGGGTTTTGCTGTTTTTTTTTTCTTTGGATAGAGTGGCTGCAATGGTGGTGGTTATTTTTGGGTTATTGTGGCTGCATGTTGGGAGGGGAGAGAAGAACTAGGGAGGATGAAGGAGGAAGGTGGAGGGTGGAGAAAGATGAAAGTAAAATTGGAGAAGAAGAAGAAAAAAAAGTGAAAAAGATATTGTGAACGGAGAAAAGTGCTCCTGAAAAAGGCAAGTGAGAGGCACATGACGGCAATTCCTTGAAGTATAATAGGACTTAACGGCGCCATACATTTTTGGCCCTTTAAATTAGAATAGGTACATTCCTGCCTGCAAAAAAAAATATAGGTACCAAAGCGGGCACAATTGAAAAATATAGGTATACTTTTGGCTGTTCACTTTTGTATTGAGTTTAGCATACCCTAGGCTGCCTTAAATTGGTTTGTTTGGTTCTTACACTTACAGTAGCAATTGTACAGCTGAGGAGGTGTGTCATGTCTCTTATTACTAATTTAGCTACAATAGTTTACTCCTTGAACTAAAGGAATGAAGAAGACTGAGCTTCATTTTGTGGTTCTTTTTCTAACTTGAATTACTATCAATACTTGAAATTTCCTTCCATTTTATTTGGACTTACTTCATAGAATTGTTGTACACTTGTTTTTGAACTATTCTAAGATATGTACACAAACAAATATGTATCTTTAGTTGTTTCTCATACCATATTATGCTTGTATTAGTTGTACATGCTTTCTTTTCATCGTCCTGACTTAAAATGATCATATATGAGACATCAAACGGTTTGATAATGGCATAATTGCTCTATTTTGATTGGGGCACCTAGGTTCCAAAACTGGTGCAAGTTGTTGGACTTGCCTACACCGCATGGTTCACTGCCTACTATATATTGAGTTATCATTTTATCGAGGTGTTATTGTTCCGTTCATTTGTTATATTGATTTCAATAATATTATTCTCTTTTATTTTTTTGATTTGGTTCTTTTACCCATAATCATTGTTGTGATTTAATTTTTATTTGTGTGTATAGTAATTGTTGTGATTTTGTGTTTTTGTGCTTCATACTATAATGCCTAAAAACCATTTTTCTAGATATGAATAAAAGGAAAAGACTAAGGTCCTATTTGGACAAGTACTTCAAATGTGTTTTTAGTGTTTTAAGAGTAAAAACTTTAAAATGGTGTTTGGGCAAGAAATTGTAAAATGTAATTCAAGTACAATTTTTGAAGAAAACGCTGAACTATCTTTTACAAATTATTTAAAATATTTTGCTGGCTGCCTTAACCTGCCCCGACCCCATCCTTAACCCACCCAAAAACTTAAACCCCGACCTTCCCTCGCCCCAACCCCACCCCGACAAAACAAGACCCCGCCCCACCATGACCTTGCCCCTGACCCAACCTAGACCACAGTGACACCCCTGTTCTGACCTCGGCCCCGCCCCCGAATCGACTTCAGCCCCACTCAGGCCTCGCCCTCGGCTCGACCATGACCTCGCCTCACCCTTGTTCCGACCTCAACCACTGGCCCGACCCCGACCTCGCCCCTGACTCTCTAACCTAGGCCTTGGCCATGGCCCCAAACTCTGGACCCTGACCCCGACCCCGACCCCGATCTCGGCCTCGACCCCCGATATCCACCTCTCCCCCGGCCTCACCCCTTCCTGACCGCGCCCCCATCCCTGCCTTAAACCCAACCTCGAGCCCGACCTCGCCCCCATCCTCACCCTGACCCAACCTCATCCCACCTTTGCCCTGACCCGCTCTCGACCCTAGTCTCACCCCCTATCCACCCAAAAGAAAAAAAGAGGTTTATAGGTAGTAAACATAATATATAATTACTTGCATTCAACATAACTTAAAAATATTTTTATAAAATACTAGTCCAAACATCTTTTAAACTATTTTAAATTATAAAAACATTTTTATTAAATACTTGTACAAGCACACATTTCTTTTTTTTAAAAACTTCAAAACATATTTTATAAAATGTGTTTAAAAAACACTTTTACAAAAATAATTTGAAGTACCTGTCCAAAAGGAGCCTAAATGAATTGATTGAATCACAAAAAGGTTCAATTGATAAGTTTTAAGAGAAGTGAAAATGAAGAAAATTTAAATGCTGGTAATGTAGATGAGTCTATAGAGATTGATTAGGAAAAGCTGCACATTTGATCCATCTTTGTTATACCTTTGGTCTCAATCTTTGTTTCGATTGACGAGTAAACAAATATGTGAAAGGCTTTAATGTTTGTGTCAAGTGTTAGTGTAGAAAACTGACTAAGTAAAAGTCACGACACCAATCCAAGAACCCACATCGACACCACCTAGACAGCCTTTTGAGTTACTACCCGAAAGAAGAAGAAAAGAAGTGTGAGGCCCTAGCCTCAAAGGCACCTCGACATCGACAGCTAACTACCTAGAAATCCTTGAAGTCAACCCTCAAAACCCCCTTGAAATCAAAGCTACTAAAGACAAAAGAAACGACAAAAGAAGAGCTAGCCGTTGTAGCCAAAATTCAAATTTTTGGAAGCCACGAATCAGGAGTTTGCGTCAAGGCCGCCGTCTAAGGTTCCAACGGGTAGATTTTCAGGTAGCCGTTTTTTACTGTTTGAAGTCATTTCTTGACTCTTTCAAATACCCCTAGCTCAAAAATGAAGGCTAATCATCCCCAACAACTCTCTTGCACTTATGACTCATTCAAGAGCTATATTTCAAACATTTACATGTCAAATTTGTTATTAAATGTATGATTAAAGAGTTTAGAAAGAGGCCTTTGTGCCCAAGTGTTAGAGCTTCCTTGTAAACTCCTTTTGTGGAAAATTTTATCTTGTAAACACATTGAGGGAAGTCCTAAAACTTGAAAAGTTTTGTAGGCATTTTTTAAGAAAGAAAAAGTCCTAAATTCTTGATTAAGAGATAGGCAAGAAGAAAGGGGAGCAAAAAGAGAAGGAGAAGTCCTAACTCAAGGAGTTGAGTTTAGGCAATTGTAAAAGTCCTAACCAAGAGGTTGGTGTAGGCAATTGTCAAATACCTATCACTAGAGGTTGAGATTAGGCAAAGGGTAAAGTCCCAGCTTAGAGCTAAGTTAAGCAAAAGGGGGAAAAGTTTTTATCAAGAGATTGATTAAGCAAAAGTTCTAATTGCTAAGCAAGGGGAGTCTTGAGTAAGTCCTAAGGCCTTGAGAAAGTTTAGGCAAATGATCCATTGCTATTATTAGGCAAGGAATGTGACACCCCAGATTCACCACCCCATATACAAGGGGTTGGCTTCATCAGATGCCTGCCTGGTATGCACCAGGACTCAGAGCATGTAGAACATAATAATAACTTTCCCTTTTATTATCATTGCAAAACCTTAATGTATATATATATCAGTTCGTAATACAAAAGCAGAAGCTAAACATAATATTCTTATGAAATACTCCCTCTGTTATCTAAAGAGTGTCCCCCTAGAGATTTACACACAAATTGAGAAAGTCAGAAAAATTCTTCTTTAACCCCTATTTATATCATCTTGTTTAACTACAAACTTAATGGGAATGTGTGTTTGTATGTACATTTGAAAAGAGAATGTAATTAATAGATGAATTAAATTAGGGGTAAAATAGAGATTGTATTAACCTTTTACATTGAAGTTTGAAAAGGGACACTCTTTAAAGAACAAAAGAAATTGCTTAAGGGGACACTTTTTAGAGAACAGAGGGAGTACTATCCAACTAATATAATAGGTTCGGCCCGCATGTAGTCCCATCCTAGTACTGGTAGTGAGCAAAGTCATCTTCATACCAAGGATCTGTAAACAAAATTTTGAAAACAGAAAATAGGAAACGGGAAAATGGAATGAGCCCTTGCCCAGTGAGAGTTCACCATTTTTGCAAACATTTACCAAGTTGCAAAAATTACTCATGCATACAATTCAGGCATATTCTAACAAATAGCAGTCATGACTCATGCAGGATTCAGAGACATAATATGAACGATGGGCCAGCTCACCTCAGAGAATGAGGGCGCCAGCATGTATAGGAACGCTAAACGAAGGGCCAACTCATCTTAGCAGAATCATAAATAAAGAGGATGGGGGGTGTTCACCAACATTCGATATGAACAATGAACGACAAGCCAGGGCGTTCGCCAACATGAACGCTAAACGACGGGCAGGCTCATCTCAACATAAATATATCGTCAGCCAAATCCCAACAACTTATACATATATGGGCCCTATTAGTCTAACTGATTTCGAAATCAGGAACGCAAATGATCCAGACGACCAAGCCCGATGCTGGCTCGCATGATCAAATCGCACACAAATAATGGATCCGACACAACTAATGCTCATATAATCAGGTTCAGTGCACAAAGAAAGTACAACTGAAACATGTCATGTACATATGTATTCCAGCCAGTAAGTAAACACAATTGGCAGTTCAAAATCCAAAACGCATTTCCCACATTTTTTGAAAGCCTTGAAAACATGTTACACAATATAGTTCAATGCATATTCAATTATTAATTGAATTTAAAATGGTATCCATTTTTAGTGAT
>VMRK01000233.1:0-22916 GCA_016801395.1 Leptodermis oblonga
TGACGTATTCAGATAGCGAAAAAGTTGTTTTTTACGTGTATGACACGAAACGATACCTATAAGTTGTGTAAATAATCTTTCATTAGGAACATACACTAGCGTGCTCGGTCCGCCTCATCTGGCTATGAGTCTGCCCGATAAATCTATCACAAATCCAAAACAATAAACAATACACATTAAATTAGAGTAAGTAACCCAAAAAACCGTAAATAAGATAGAAAATAGAAGAAATGAATATGAGGTGAGAAAGCAATTTAGAACAAAGAGAAGAAAGTTGTATTGATGAAAACAAATTAGAACAAAATATATGATCATCCTCTGCTGCTATTAGGGATTAAATCAACATCAAGATCCCTCCTCACCCCCCAAGCATAACAAATTGCACAGGGATCAAAATAACATGAAAGCATGATCTCATTGTGACGACTACACTTAGCCAAAACAAGGAACTAAACCAAAAATATAGACTTAACCTAAACATAATTGAACTTCTCTCGGTGCTTCTAAACGGTATCGTCCCACTAAGAAAATCCCCCAAAATAATTAATGATCTAATTTACCAGCATTAGCATAACACGTTTTTACGATATAGAAATTGTGGATTCAACGGTCACTGAATGATAATCCGATATCTTTACGCTTTAAAATTATCTGATATCTTTTTCATTGTAACCATTAAAAGTAAATATCACATGGTCAAATGTATTGGTTTTATGGCTATCAAACAGGCAATAATTTTGAATTCCATGAAGTCTAAAAATTTAGCAAATTTTCCTTCTTTTTTTTTTTCTTTTTTTTCTCCTACAAAAATCCATTGAGCGGAGATGTAATTTTAAGTCTGTATTGTACGTTTTTGAACTTTAAAGGGAGAAGACAAACAGTTATATATGGGCTTTAAAATAATACTTTCATGGAGATGAAATGATTTTGGGCCTTGTGTTAGTCGATAGGCCCAATATAATAAGTCCAGTCCAATTTATATAAAATTCATTTGTCTTGGATCGCAATTGAAAGTACAATTTTAAGGAGTTTGGGCTTTCCAATCCAGTCCAGTTAATTACTGGTCTCCGAGCCCAAATGATTCGAACATAAGATTTCTAGATGGGCCATTTTAACCATCTGATGGGCTTTCAGGGTGAAATAATGATCTTGTCATGATATCCACATGGAAGCATATGATACTTGCATGTGTGATATAAAAGGAACTTGGAGCTATTTCCCTCATGAGTTAGCTTTTGAGATGAGTTAAATCAAAATTTTGAATAAATAATATTAGAGCTGGCCTCATACTTCATCCACGTTTATAGAGGGGCGACCTACGGCT
The DNA here is from genome assembly GCA_016801395.1 of Leptodermis oblonga. NCBI lineage: Eukaryota > Viridiplantae > Streptophyta > Magnoliopsida > Gentianales > Rubiaceae > Leptodermis > Leptodermis oblonga. The sequence goes on from VMRK01000233.1 coordinate 1,325, forward strand.
TAGAGCCATGGACGTCGGAACGAAAGCGTAGATCTTCCGATGAAATAACCACGTGTTTAGTTTTGTTGGTTTGCTAGATGCAAAATACTCGTGAAGTAAAGAAGGTGGCAGAGGGTAGCTAGATGGAGTTGTTTGTTTGTTTTTCTTGTTCACGTATGTTATGGGTAGGGGTGATAATGAGCCGAGCCGAACTTTGACGTGTTCATTTTTTGTTCATTTATTCATCGAGCTTAAAATCTTGTTCATGTTTGTTTATTTATTAATCGAGCCGAGCCGAGTTTTGACGTGTTCATTTATTTATCGAGTTTAAAATCTTGTTCGTGTTCGTTTATTTATTAATCGAGCCGAGCCGAGTTTTGACGTGTTCATTTATTGTTCATTTATTTATCGAGGTTAAAATCTTGTTCGTGTTTGTTTATTTATTAATCGAGCCGAGCCGAGCTTGTTCATGTTCGTTCTCAGCCCTAAGTGTCATGCTCATCTATTTATAAGGAATTTTCCTCCCAAATCTTCTCTCATTTCCGATGTGGGATTGGGTGAAATTCACCTCAAAATTGTGAAATAAAATAAATTTAGCCTTGTGAATATTCAAACCCTAGTTCCCTTGCTTTTTCTTTTGATGTCTTATCACTGCACCAAATTTATTTTCATGTTATATGTATGAATGATAAATTATATATGTATTTTATCCTTCTTAAAAATTGTTTTTTCTTATCGAGCTGTTCACGAATGTAATCGAGCCGAGCTCCCTTTTGTTCATTTATTAATCGAGCCTAAAATTTTGTTCGTGTTCGTTTATTAATAAATAAACGATCTCAAACCGAGACTTTAACGAATCGATCCCGAGCTTGTTCGTGAACGTTCGTGTTCGTTCTCAGCCCTAGTTATGGGGCACACAAAATATTATATTTTTTGGGATCAAATCTTCTAACTATCGTACTTTTGACTTTTTATTTGTATATCATAGTTACAAATTAAATTTAGCTTTTTCAGTCATAAAAATAAGGACAATTGACAAAGTACAATAAATTTATATGCACGTTATTAAAATGACGTCATTTTAATTATAAGTAGAACCATATCGTTTAAAAAATATTGACAAAATGACATACAACTAGGACAGAAATTTCAAACTCTTTGCATTTTACTAATTTTCAGCAATGAATCATCCAATTACGGGGCCACACCCACCACTATTTGGTACACTTTCATCTACACAAATATTAGTCTTTATATTCTATTAGAAAAGTTTAGTAATACAACTATTTATAAATTACACTATACAACTTCAAAGTAAATTATTCTAATGGAACAGATATAGTAATATTGACGAAAGGAATAAATACATTAGTCAATAATTTTGTTGTCCCTCTATATATCTAGCTAGGACCCTTTGGTATACTTATCAATTAATACTCTTAAATGGTTCCATTTTCTTGTATCTTGATAAGCCTTGTCAATCTCTATATATAATCAACATTTATAGGACTATTAGTTGAAAATAAAGCCAATTGATTAATGCAGATAATTAAAAGAAAGCTTCATTTAATGGTGTAAACCATACCCTAGGAGATATATATCAACCCCTACAAATTCACTTTGAAATCCCTCGTATTCGCGAATATTTCAGATCCTCTGCCTAATCTATCATATTGTTCAAATATCAAATGAGAGCGATAGCTTAAGTGTACGTTTAACTATTTTATTAACATAATAAGACCAAATATATTAGAAAGAGTGAACAAATATATATATTATTAGAAGAAAAAAAAGAAAATAAGAAATTAATTAAGCCAATATTCCAGGCTTGCCAGTACCTATATGCTTCATGGGTGATAACTGTGTTAGACATGGTAGCTAGCTGCGCCTTCCGGGGAGCTATATACCAGCCTAGTTTCCTCATTACTACGTATGTACTTGTAAACTTTTCACTTTGATGAATGAAATTATAAGCATAGTTTGAAGCATCGCAATCGTTTCTTGTTGATTTCCATATTATATATATATCTATATATATATATATATATCTCGATTCACGTGAGATTTCAAAGTAAAAAACTCAAACATAAGATATTGACGAAAAGTACAATTAATTCTGGTATACTGTTCTAATAACTGTTACATTATATGTATAATATTAATCTACAATTACAAGTAACAGTATGAAAATCAATCATATAAATCCAACAATTAGTCTTTTAATCAATGGACAAAATTTTAAATCATCCATATTTTTCATTGCTAGCTAATTCTGAACTGGCTTACCGCCATTGGAGAGCGATTCAAGAATCCAATTTTTGCTACTTGTTGATGAACTTCCACCACCGCTTCCACTCTGATCACCACCACCATCACCACCGCCGCCGCCACCATCTCTACGAGGAGGCGACATTAATGGAGGAATAACATTCGTTTGCCTTTCTTTATTCATCATGAGTGACGAAATCGCAGCCTCCACCGCAGCCCTAAACTTAGGGTCCGAAGCCATTGCACTCACATTTCCATCATCAACACCGCCACCGCCACCAAATTTATTAGGACCAAGGGAAAGATCACTCACGTTATTGAAATTGTTCGGCGACCCCGTCGGTCTAGGCAGCCAAGAAGAGTTAGCCAGGCCGAAATGCCGGGCATAATCCGGGTGGGCATTGCTAGTAAGATCAAGAATGATCCCTTTTGCAGGGTCGCTCGGGTGGATGTTTATCAGACCGCCTGATGATCCGACAAAGGAATGAGGAGGAGGGGTAATATTATTGTAAGGAAAAGCGGACGGCGGCCGGGGGTAATACGACGATCCATTCCCGATATCGGATCCCGTTGTTGAAAACGGGTAAGTGCTTGAGTCGAGTAACATGAAGGATGCCGCGGCAGAGGCGGTGGACGCCATGGCGGTTGCGCCGACCGGCAGCGGATGATTGTGTGTTCCTTCGTAGGTTGTGATCAGAATTGACATGTCCTCTAGGCACCTTTGAACCTACAATTATTACACATGCACATGCACATGTGACAGCCAAAACCAGTCACAGGAAAAAATTAATGTACCAAAAAAATTAAAATGTAATAATTTCAAGAATATAATTCTTAATAAATAAATTAATTAATTACCTGTTTTCTCACTGGACATCCCGGAGCCACCGTGCAACGGTAGTAAGCTCTAGGGCAAGGGTTTCCTTTCGCGATTTTTTGGCCGTACTTCCGCCATTGGCACCCGTCATTCATCTACAGCAGAAAAACAGTCACAATAAAAATTCATATAATGTCACTTCACTTACTGAATTTTTAAAATTTATTTTCACTTACAGTGGCAGCTTCACATCTAGCACGGACGGAAACCCTAGGTTTCCGGTTGTGAGGCGGGGAGGGGTTAACGTGATTCGAGATGAGTCCGGTTGATCCTAGGCCGCTGCTGCCGGTCCTTTGTAGCTTATTTTGCATTGGTGGTGATTTGAATGTTGCTGATGCGTCTTCAAGAAGCTTGTTCTGATGATGATCATGACTAGGGTTATTTCTCAACCTCATTTCTTCATCATCTTCGATTATAAGTTGACTTGAACTACTGCTCTGGAGGGTCAATGACAACCCTAGCCGATCGCCATGGCCATCGTGATGGCTCGTAGCCACCATTAATCTTGAACTTCTAATCTGCTCTTCTTCATGATCCAAGCTTCCATTACCAATAAGGGAAAGAAAAGTTCTGCTGGGATCCCCCTAAATAATTCCAAAAAAAAAAAAAAACCTCACAAAACTCAGAAATTGCTAGTTTGTAGGGATCCGGAGAGGTCTGAAACCCTCTTTAATCCCCGAGGAGTGGTTTCGCCATGTATTTTGATAGTCTAATCTTTCAAAATATATTTTTTGACTACGCTACTAAATTAACATGTGTAAATTTGATAGTTAGATACCTGGGTGTGAACGTTTTGTTGAACAACTGCGAATTTCATCTGTAGATCATAGTAATCCTTCATGGTTTGCTCTACCGCTTTCCTTAACGATTTGTTCTCATCTTTCATCCGATCCATCTCCACATGTAAGGCTGATAGCTGACCGATCCATGCACAATTTCCCAAGTTAATTAATTTTTTCAAGTATTAATTTCACATGGGTTTTGGGAAGTGGAAATTTAATTAAGGATATGTATATATATATTCATAAAAATTATTAAGTATGTACCTCTGCTGTCAAAGAGTTATCTGCTGAGGTTTCATCTTCAACAACCTTTGATTCGTTCTTGTCCCGAAGAACACCTTCATCATCATCGTCATGGGATTCTTCCTGCTGTTCTTGATCATCGTTGTCGTTGTCGCCGTCGTCGGATCTTGAGCATCTAGCTTGAGGGAGAGATCGATTTCCATTTCATGAGCAGCAGTTTCTTCTTTTTCTTCTTCTCCGCCCATTGAAAAAAATGAGAAAGTTTAAGAAGGGAAGAAATTAAGTTGCAGCAAAGCTAGCTTAGGCAGGTCCTTCTCTCTCTCTTTCTCCCTTATAAGTTTTTTTTTTAATTTTTCAATTAAATTGCTGCTTTTGAGGCACCGAAGTCAATTCCCTCGTCTCAAAGACTTATTATAACTACAATTAGACATACAAGGACGCATCTAAGTTTTGACTTTCTTTAAACTGTATCTTCAATGTTTAATTTTACAGTACTACTTTATTAATTGTCATATATATATATATATTGAAATTAATTAATTAATATAGGTAAAAATGTACGTACAAGAATGAAAGACTAGTGTAGCTGTGTCATTCTTTTTATTATTTTGCATCTCTGAAATTCGAACCCTAAACTTAGGATTACAATGTCCTTCCATTAACTACCACCCAAATCCTCTTCGAGCATTTGTCAAGCCTATCTATAGACTAGTTAGCATATGTAAATAAAGTCATGTAAATTACCTCTCATCTGTCAATTGTGTATGATTTGTAAACTTTAGTCACAATCGTGCATAGAAACCCTCATGTGTACATAGTTTGGGAAAATATTGAGGAATGAAAGTCTAATGTATGTGTATGTACGAAGTTTTCGTGTTTTTTAAAATTTTCTTTTGTTTCATTAAAATAGTTAACTTTTAAAAACTGTATTTTTTTAATGAAACGGGATGGGCATATAAACTTTTAATGTTCTAAAATTTAGTCTTTGATGGGGGTTGGCTATAAGTGCAAGAAATGTGTAGTTTATTAATTATCCCATTGAAAGAATGGAGAAATTAAATTAAAAGCCAGACTATGTCTTACTCATAATTAATTTTGATTACCTCTGTTGTGGGCCCTGGCAGCATTAGTCTCCACAGTTATCTTTACCTTTCTCCTTATGCAACATGCCTCCTTCTTCTGTATGTGACAACTCAATTTTGAATCTGTTAGAGAGATTAGGAATTAATCTTACAAGTAATTAATTAATTAACCATTACAATTAATAGGGGAAATATTTATCGTCAGAATGACGTCATTTCATTTAACAATTGTTTCTCTTAGGCCCGGTTTGTTTTGTTACTTTTTTTTTTTGTTGAGAAAATCATACTTTTTCCCTGAAAAAAAACACCTTCATTTTTTCTTAAATTCAAATTTTAAAATTTGAAATTTTCTATACAATTAAACTCATATCATTTTAAAATAACATCATTATTACTTATTCCCTACACAATTTTTCATAAAAAAAATTTCCCTCCAACAAAAATTTATCCCCAAAAAAGAAAATCTCCAATTCGAGTTACAAAACAAACAGAGCCTTAGTAACACGGTAAATTTAAAACATGACTCGATGAAATATAGCACTCCTTTTGCTCCACTCAAATAGTCAACTTTGAAAAATGTACAACTTATTATGGGTTATAAAGTACAACACCAATAAATGAGTAATTTGACACCATATTTTTCACTTATGTCATTTATAGGATTACATATTTTTATATTAATAAGAATAGGTAACGTTAAAAAATATATATATATATATCCAAAGTGAAATCTTTTAATGAGACAAAAATTATTTTTAAAAGTGAATTCTTTGAATAAGGTGAAGGAGTACTATTTTAAGTTGTAATGCACAAATTTACGAGACTATGCGTACAAGTATACAATGAAATATATGCACATTGCGTAATTAAAGAACCATTCAATCATTTCATAATAGTACTTGATGTATTACTATTTTCATTACAAAAATAATTACTTATCGTATGCTAAAGAGTGAATATTTCATAACGAAACTGTAATCTTATCACGTAATTAATCTCTCTTGGTTAGGGCAAAGTTAAATATAGGTTTAGGAAGACCGAGCGAAGGAGTGACATCATCCATCAGCTTCAATTAGCAATCCGAGCTGTGTACGAAATCCCACAACTGGTGGAGACGGAAGAGGGACATCGGGATCACTTTGATGAATTTGTCAACTGGGAGACCCCCACTAGGTCCCACCTCGCAAGTCACAACTTTCTCAATTTTTTATTTTTAGATTTATGATTTTATTTAATTTATTTACTGTTAACTAAATGTATAAATACAATGACTTATAATACTTATTTACAAAAAGAAAAAGATCTCTTATACTTTTATTTTTCCAGTGTTTCTAAAACAAACTCGATAATTCGTTTGATAATTGATATTTAAAATTTCTAAAAAGTTTAAAATATTACAATACTCATATATATATATATATGGAAATTTAACTCTTTCTTTAATAAGTGATGAATTTTTCTAAAAAATAATTTGTAATATCCCATGAACAAATTACAAATTTGAAAAAAAAAAAAAAAGGAAGAGTAAACTTATCAAACATTAATTTCACCAACAAATAAATAAGTATATATATATATGCATTGATTTCTGGATCTGTTCATTTATTGGTTGCTAACTTAGCTAGTTGCTTTTATCATATGAGTATCATTTTATATCTGACAGATGGATAGAACCTAAAAAAAAAAATTGCAAAATGACAGCTGAATTCGTTGCAGGCTTCAAACTTTGGAAATTCGAATTTATCTTCTACTCAGAAACTTAAACTTGGACAATTAAATCAATTAGAATATTAGTAGAAACCGGTCAGCAATGACCTAAAGGTAATAAATGAAGGATATAGATTACGTGTTCAAGATATTAATACACGTATCGTCGAAAAATTACCCGTAAAATAATTAATGACAATACTTTGCTTTAGTTTAAACACATAAGCAAATTTCGATAGTAATGCTCTTCGATCTCAAATAATTGACCGATGACCAACACTCATCCGTGTTACCGTTTGAATTATATGAAAACATTGCAGAAAGTTGTGTATTTTTTTCCCACCAAAGTTGAGAGTCAAATTCCAGATATGGCTAGCTAGTACTCTATTTTTCCCAGCCGACCCAGAAACTTAATTAATATTAGGTCTGCGACTGCAACTGAGATTCAAGATGAGAATTAATGATGAGTTAGTTAGGAATGAATTTAAAATAGTTTGAGAAGGGGGTGGCTATTAAACTATTGTTCTAACTCGATCATTCGTGTTTGATCATTTTGTTGATCGGTGATTGGACGGACAGAGACGACTTTGGCCGGAAAAAATGGATGCATCACATATATGTATCTATTGTAATGTTTAAGCGTGGACTTCCAGGAGGAGCAAGCGTCGCCGCAGCAAATTCTCACGTTGATTTTGCTATTTCTTTATGGCGGGCCAAACCCCTTCACATATAAGCTTGAGTTGACGAGTTGTTATATTGATACTTTTCCGTCATAATCTTACTCGTTTAATTATTTTTATTGATTCATTCGCTCGGTGAATTTGACAAGGATCGATTGTTATTTGTTTACGGTGTAAAAATGAATGAAGTTTGATATTACGTGTTAACATTCACTTAATCATTCGTGATATCTTATGTATCAACTTAAGTTTTCTGTCGAAACTCAACTCTAACTAGATTATATCATATCAGAAATTGTAATCCTATATCAAATGTGCAAACCAATTTCATTTCTAAAATTTAGGATCGAGGTCATTTATAGTAAGTGCAGGCATAATTCTTTGCTACACTTTCCTATTACACTCATTGTTATACATCTTAATAACTCATCGGAAATATTATTTTTTATTTTAATTTTTTCACCAATAATATTTATTGGCAGTATAATACATTTTTTGACTAAGGGTTCACCCATTTTGGTGTAGGGTATATTTATTATAATTTATTGGGATTAAAAAATAAAAAAAATCATAAAATACCATATTAATGTAAAAAATAAAATAATTTATATTACAATTAGGTAAAATGCCAATGATTGTCATTGGTAAAAAAATTAAAATAAAAAATAAGATTTTCAATGAGTTACTAAAATGTGTAACATAAAGTGTAATAGAGATCCTTAGCCTCCTCATCCTCTTCAGTCTCTTGAGATGATGATGATTATCACGAGTCTTGAAGAGAGATGACTAAGGTCTGTCCTTTGATATATCCTTGTTAATAAATAAATAAATAAATATTCTCTTCGTTCCACTAGAAAATCTATTTTGAAAAAAAAAAAATTTGTTCTAATATAAGGGTCCATTTTTAAATTTTTTACTTATCTTATATTTACTAATATAATCATGTGTGGTCCACAATTAGTCGATACTTAATAATAAGTAAAAATATAAATGAAATAAAGGGTGTTAAATTAGCTGATTTAGGTGTTGTACCTTAACATTCATAATAAGTTGTACATTGATCAAAGTAGATCCTCCTAATGGAACAGATGGAGTATAAATAAAATATAAAAAAGCCAAAGATCTAGCCATGCAGTTGTAACCTAATAATTAACAATGTAGATATGATCCATCCTTCACGGGAGTCCTTCAAACAATAAACATTCATGCATGCATCCTTTACTACTTCTGGTTCTAAGTCGTAGGTAGGAACTCTCGACGAAATTAATGTTATTGTTATATATATATATAACAGTAAAAACCCTCATTTACAAAATGAATTCTTGAGAAAAAAAAAAAAAATTTGGCCAAAATTTAGCTTCAAGCAATGAAGGGTTTTTCCAGGGCTAAATCAACTACGAGTAATTAATTCTTATTTATTGCCATCCATTTTTATCCAGATATATTTGATTATTATTCATACATTCTAGATGAGAAGAAAAAAACAAAAAAACAATTTGTGGCTGATATAATTAGTATGTATATATATAAATATATGTATCAATCGAAAGAAAGAAAGAAAGAAAATGGGGATTAATTATAAGAGAAGGATGGAGGGAGGGGAAGGTGGCGTAGCTAATGCGTTCCCACGTTCAGGAGTTGCTCATTGACCATTGTTATTTGTCTCTTCTCTCATAATTTCTATTGTTTTTTTGTGTTTTTTTCCTTCCTGAAAATGAAAGATGGCATGGATGGGAATATATTTTCCAATTATATGTACTTGTTATCTTGACTTTCTTACCATACATTTTTGTTTCTATTCTCACCCATCTTCTATACGACAGCGTCACAATAATATCTTTGGCTTTTGTTTTCCCTCTTTTGGAATAGAAGTGGAGAGGAGAAGTGAATTTGAAGTCATGATTAGAAAGAATTCAGATCGCCTATCCATCCAAGTTACAATATCTTTAAAATTACGTAAATTTACTTACGTTGATTAAATAGAGAATTTGAAATCGATCTCGACTAGAGATGGTGTTTGAAATTCCAGCTGGGTTTAATTTCAACTTTTCAATTTTCAAATTTCATCACACACACAAAGGTATCTTTCATATCCATTCTGTCCCTCATCACCAGAATTGATAGTACTCTTTTATATTTCACCAGTCAATTTCTCTGACACGGCTTAATAAGTTAAATTAGTGTGATTCCAATTTCTTCATCCATGACTTTATCTAATTGTTTTCGCCCTTTTCTTTTCTTTTCACCCTCACCTGACCACCTAACCTTGTCCTATACGAGCGCAAAAATTTGTATCCGATCCTTAACCTAAACGCGTCTGATGATTCTCGGCAGTTTCAAAAGTATCGCATGAATATGTATTAAAAGAAATTTTTTTTAAAAAAAAAACCCAAAAACACGCTTTTGCCCACTTACTTTTAATACGGATGGTTTGAGTGCTGACAAATAAAATTAAATCAGATAACCCATAAGATTAAAATAAATGGCGTCTTTATAGTTAAATTATTTTTCAATCTCGTTAAATGAATAATGCAGTTATTAGATTTGACCGATGCAATTATATTATACTAGGCGACTGTAGATTGAAGCCCAAATTTGACGAGACTGTAATTTTTTTATATATTATATAAACTCGTTAAAAAAAAAATCACGATTTTTTAAAATAAACTCTTCTAGTGTAACGGTATCAGTGAAGTATAAAATAATGAGAAATGGAGTGGATGTGGAGTGGTGGAGTGTACATGCATGTGTGGAGGAACCAAGGAGAAATCGGTTGTTGGAAATCGTGGGTTTAATAGTTGACCCGACATTGGTTTTTCTATAAACTTGACCTTCTTTCTCTATATCACTCCACACTCTTAAGACCTTATAAGTAAATATTTTTAATTAAAAAAATTACCATTTAAACTTTTAATTTTTATAATTAACCGTTTAAATTATTAATTTCTTTTTTTAATGTACAGAAATACGTGTCGGTTTCACAAAAAAACCTGATTACTCACTTAGTAACAAAACTAATATACAATTTTTGTAATTTTGTTGAAAGTTTAAATGAGTAATTATGTCTTCTTCTTTTTTATGGAGAAATTGATCGTTTAGTGGTTGATTGCAAAATCAATAAAAGTTGATGGGACGATTTACAATCCAGGATAAGTTCGAGGTCGTTTTCGACAATTAAGTTTTAAGTAATAAAAAAAGACACATTTCTTTTTAGATAATTATTAACTTATAAGGCGCACATGAGATGCGGTTTTGACGAGAAAACCTTGGTCGGCATTTTCGGCTCTTTTATAGGGAATTATTCGTGCATCTAACCGCTCTTTTAACAAAAAAAAAAAAATTCCTTTCTTCTTCGAAAATTTTATTTTGTTTTTTGTTTTGTACGACTTTTCAAACCTTTTAATTTCCTCATGATCTATCTCTCACGAAATGAACGAATCAGTGCCACATCGATTATGTCGTATAGAAGTCACCCAAAAGTCGAAAGTTCGATTCCTAATTCTGTCAATTCTTGCTGAAAGGGAAAGTGATGCTTGGACATTGCGACTGAATCCATTTAGTTTTTGGGGGCCCATAATACAAATAACTCATTCCATTTCCGGCCCAAACTCCATTTCGCCAAGCCCTTTCCGTTTCAGTTCAAAAAAAAGTTTCACCCGCCAAAAATAGTTTTCGGAATCGATTTTTGTTAAAATGGGATAATTATACTTACCACCCTCGATATTTCGTCAAATTATTAATTGGTCCTTAAAGTTTATGATATCATTAATACTCCCTAAGTTAATGAAATTATTCTTATATCTCAAGTAACACAAAAAAAGATCATGAAATTTGCGCTCATTTGATCCGATCAACATGGAGCAATTGGCAATTTTGTATGAAGAAACAAAACTGAAAATTTAGCGTTTCATATTTAGATTTAAAATAGTTATTTTCTATGAACATTTTAAATTATTTGAGAATGAATATCAATTTCACATTCTCATAATTAGTTTTGCAAAATATTATGTACAATTTCTCATTTAAGTACTATAAATTTATTTTTTTCATATTAACAAAATTAAAATCCAAAAATTTCATTATCCGAAATCATTTATCCACTCTCCAGCGCTAAACATACCCAAAAAAAAAAGATGTTTTCATTGGCTCCCTAACTACTAAATATTTCATATGTTCCCTGAAATTTTCTTAATTTGTGTGATTCTTCCCCATCGACTCCTAGAGAAGAGTAAGAAAGATGAGTATCCTTTCTCCTACGACTTCACTTTAGATATGCATAGTACAACAATCAAAATGTATGACAAACACGAAGTAATCAACAAAACTAAAAAAAACTTGGCAAAAGATCATTCTTTTTCTTTTCTTCTTTCAACGTATCAAGAACTGAGCAAAAAATAATAATAAGATGACCGTTGGATCTAAACCCTTCCTTCAAAATTCAAGACTGATCCACCCCAGATTTTCTAAAAGCAATTTCATTTCGCAGCTTTACAGTATCCTATTTCCTATATTTCTCATTTCAATTCCTAAACCTCAAAATTCCTAAATATCACAGTAGGCCATTTCAGAAGTCATCATCAGAATTTGGTCCACCTTTTTACTTATTCCTATCCGTCTTCTCCATGAAAATGCAGGGATTCCGCCCGCTCCCTCCGTCGTCAACTTGGGTTGTCCCGGATTTTCCATCTGAATTCTCATCAAAAGAACAAACTGAAAAAATGCTAACTGCTAAACGCCTCCCCAACATATAACACAGGTTAAAGAATCAAGATTCAGCGTTAGAGTCAGATGAGCTTAGACCAGAAGAAATAGCGCGAACTTGAGAGCTGAGCAGCATTGGAAACTTTGGTTCGACTCCTTGTAAAATTTTAACAGATGGCTTTGAATTCATATACTGCAGAAGGTACAAAAAGCGTGTTCAATATTTAAGGCAACTTATAGTCAAGTGACTATTAAAAGTGACTAGAATGTTAATTTTGATTAACAGCCACATGCACAAACTCCTGAGCAGGGGAAAAGGAAAAAACCAATGATATCTCTTTAATGGAGCTAGGCAAAAAAAAAAAAAAAGTCCATATTACCTTACTCAAATCCTTGAAGAAAGCATTGATCTCCTCCTCTGTTAAAGCACCCTCATCCTCATTTTCTTGCCAACCAAGTTTGTGCAAAAATGCAGCCTCTTCCTCCTCCGAAAATAGTGGGAAAGAAGTTGAATGGTTTTTTCCATTCTGAAGATTACCATCCCTACAGATTGCTTCTGTATTGCTGGTCAGGTTTACCTTATTCTCCGTAGGCTGGCAAACATTTGAGACATCTACTAATGGAAGATCTCTCCCATCACGAGTAATAGGAACATGGGCACCTTCCAGTTCACCAGGCACATCAGTAGTTGAAGAGACTGCAGCAGGGCCAGCATCTGGTACAGCAGTAGAGTTCGGCAGAGATTTTTTTCTGACAAGATTAAAAAAATCATTTCGGCTCTGAGATTGAGATGTCGGCCTCTTCTCCAGCACTGGAAGGGCATGCTTGCGCTCAGCGCTAGGGGATACAACACTGTTTGCACTTCCCTTGGAGGTAGCTGACCCAGCCACTGATGTAGCAACAGCAAGGGCTGAGGTTGTTTCTTTACTACCAATAGTAGGGTTAGAGCTATCCTTGGAAGCAGAAGACGCACCATTCCTCTCTCTTGCTGGTTTGAGGACAAGAAGCTTTCCAGCATTACTGGTCTTTGAAGCATCACTTTTCACAGGTACCCCACGAAGTGGGGTGAGAATAGGAGTTGGATGCTGCTGCTGTCCAATTTTGCCTTTTCCCTTATCAGAAGAATTCGATACCTATAACACAGATTTTCAAACATTGACCTCAAATGCATACATTGTACTCAATGACATAAAGATATTCAAAACACAATTTCAGTGACAAAGATATAGAACATCACTTCATTTTTCTTAGTGCTTCTACTGCTCTTATTCCCTGTTCCACATCCAGACCTCAGTACAACCAAAAAAGAGGGAGAGAAATAAAGCAAGTATGGTAGTGATGAAAGAAACAGCAAGCACAACTCAACAAAAAGACAAGACCAACAAGCCAAGTCAAGTTCAAGGCCAGGAACAAGCTTGTTCTCATCAATCCTATTCCCATTTTCCCACAAGATGTGAAAATCCCATCACCTCCAACATTCAAGATTGAATTCTACCCAATTTCACCAGCTGTTTATGGTGGGGGAAAAATGTAAACTAATGGAGGCTCAAACTGCCTCTTCAATAATACTCGTCTTATTTTCTTTTAGACCCCTCTAGGGAGTATGGTTTCTCAAGCAAAGCCATTAAGTTGAAGTGGACACCAAATATACGGGCCAAAAACCAAGCTTTTCCAAAGAAAAAATGTATACATTTTCTATTGAAACACAAGAACCCACAGAACTGTTCCATCTTAACCCTACACCATCAATTCCCCATATACAAGCTCGCAATCAAACATAAAAAGATCAACATTCACATCTAGAGCCAATGGATTGCATGGGACTCCTGAGACTGAAAGTAAGTCTAAGAACTGTAGGCATGCACATGAACCATAAAGGCTAGGCAGAGCACGTCTAATTATACCAAAAAAATTAAACCTAACAAATTAAAGTGCGGATGTCATTAAGAAGGAATACTGCATGAAGTTTAGGCTATCCACTCAATCAATACTCCTATCACTTACATCCTTGAGTGATAATATCAAATAATATCTTAAAACAGCAAAACCACAGTAGAACTAAAACAAGTTAAGTCATCAATATAAGAGTAAGCTAACAATCAGTCATTCATAATTACCAAAGGCTTAGGCAATGATGGAATAACTGGAATTAGTTGACGAGATTGCCTAATAGCCAGTTCTTCAAGCCGCTGTATCTCAGTAGATGTCTACATTAGAGCATAAGGATAAGTACAAAATCAATATACAAAATGTCTTATAAACCAAATATTGTTTTAGGGGTACCTTTGGAGCAGTCTGAGGACGTGGGGGAGGACCCTGAGCAACGGCTTCAGCCATATTAAAGCCAGTAGAAGTGCTTGAAGTTGTAGGAGACGAACTAGAAGGCAACACTTGTTGCCCAGCTGAGAGTCCAATGTTGTTGCCTCCAACCATCGCAGGAACCTCCGCCAGAGCAGAAGTCCATTTATCAGTACCTATCATGGCAGAGGAACTGAGTGGCAATCCATGGATAGCAGTACTCAAGACAGGTGAAGGGATTCTTCCTATCTCTGCAGCTGATGGTTTTTCATCTGCTCCGAGGGAAGGGAATTCTCGTTCAAATGCAGCCTTATGTATGCTGCCAACTGAATTTCCCTTATCAAGCAAACCATTGCTTTCACTACTTTTGATCCTCGGGGCAGTATTTGAATCGCCAGTTGACCTCTTAGAAAAAGCCTCACCCCGTTTTGCAGAAATCATTGATTGAGAACGCCTTAACCCATCACTCTCATGATTTCCTGGGAAAGGTGGGTCTAGATAGTCCCGTTGCCTATGATCCCCCACAAATGACTTCTCTCCATCGTGTCGATCATATGCATCCCTATCTCTATCCCTATCCCTATCCCTATCCCAGTCTCTACTACGTGTGTTCCTCCCACCAAAGCTACTGTAAGATCGCAAGTGAGAAGAACCATTACTATTAGAACTGCGGCGGAAGTATGAAGAAGAGCTTCTATCAGAAGCAGATGAACGTCCTAGTTCGTGATCATTGTGATTCCGTGATGACTTATTTCTTGAAAACTTTGGCACAGCATGATCATCTATAAGAAGGAAAAACCATAGGCATATTCAAACAATCCTAAGCAAAATACATACACCTCAGAAAATAATTAATAAACAGAAGAATTCTTAAAACAATACCTGAATGAATCGATGATGATGGTGAATGAGGATAGGTTGTTATACCATTCCCAGTTGCAGTCCCACTAGTTTTTAACCATTCAGGAACTAATGAGGGCTCACTTCTCTCCATAACTAGGACAGAACATGATCATATAACTCAAATACAAAAGAACTTCTCAACCACAACCCAAAGTTGCTTCTAGTGCAAAAACTCAGCAAGCAACAGATTCTTCAACAAAATTTATCTCAAATTTAAGTTACACAAAACGTATAATCTAGTCCTTCGCACGGAAAAAGCCCCCAAACTCCATGGCCGATTGTTGTGAGTGTGAATATTCACAATAGTCAATAAGTAATCACAAAAACTCAATGCAAGCCTTCAACTTCCTCAACCTAATCAAAAGTACCAAAGAGTTCTCCACAAACTATCTAGGGTTCTGCCACTTGGGACTTTTGTGCACTTCACCGTAAGCCAAGCCAATCTAGATTAGCCTGACTCGGCCAAAAACAACGATGAAAACCTGTTCAACAACCAGTGCCAAAGGACATATTAGCATCTCAAGGCCGCCATGGTCAGCGAGAAAACAGAATCCTAATCCTACGGTCCTCCTCCCTTCTCAAAAGGAAAGCAAACTCAATCAAAACCCACGAACGCTCGCACACTGCAAAGCAAAATCAACCCCAAGACAGATACAACTTCTTGGGGCAAAAACCAAAACACATTCGGGAAAACAATCAAACCCTAGCCTCCAATATTACGAACAAATTCAACAACCCACCAAACGAAATTAAAAACCCTAACTCCAACAACAGTGCAGTCGATTACCAGATAAATTCCAGCCCAGCCCAGGACGAATTCACCGTGGGATTAATTAATAACAATGAAGAACAAAAAACCAAATATAAATAAAACCCCAGAACGCTACGCCGCCCTGGCCTCGCGAACGCCGCCTCCGTTAGTTTCGGTTTTTTTTTTTTTTTTTTTTTTCCTTCTTTGGGTCTTTTCTTTTCCGGGTTCAGGCTATATAGAAAATTCTAGAGTGAAAGAAACCAAACCCACCAGGACCAGGAGCCCGTTGTTTTCAAATTACTAACAAATAACAATTAAAAAAAGGGAGAAAAAAACCATGAAAGAAGTGAGGAGGACGAAGAACTCGAACAGTTGTGTTGATTTTTGAGAGAGAAAATTGGAGTGGGAAACGCCAAGAAGTAGAAGTGGGAAAGACGAAGATTTTATCTCTCTGTATAATATTTGTGTTGCGTTGTGTGATACACAGAAAGGGCGGAGATTAAAGACAGTGATGTGTTTTTTCTTCTTTTCTTTTTCTCTTCTTCTCTTCTCTTAGGTATTTATATCTATTTCTTTTTCCAGATGGAAAACTTATAAGCCTATATAAGGTTTCGAAAATCCCCTTCTTTTTTCTTTTTTTGGTTTAATTACTTTTCGCACCCTTGTGTTCATAGTGTTGTGTGATTTTCATTTTTGTCCCAAAGACTCTGTTGCCTTTTCGGTGATTTCTGACCAGCCCGGTGGAAACTACCAAGCTAGAGTACGGTAGGGGCAGAGGGAGTTTACGGTAGAGCAGTGAGATGTGTAGAGATCAAAAAGAACTAACACTGAGAAACAATATATAGGAAAGCGAATGAGATTAAATACCCCTGTAACCCTAACCGCAAGCGATGGATACCATGTGTTGTGCGCATCGACCAGTGTCAGCGATGTAGCTAACGCGTTAAGTATATGCTCCCTGACTTATTACTATTTTACAAATTTTAACATTTATACTAGAACTTACAATTTATAACATGGTGCAAACCCGACTCGATAACACACTAAATCAAACGTGTCAAGTTATGATTGAGAATATCGATATGTAAGACCACAAACCCGATCTCGACACGAGTAATCTATTTATACTATAACATGAGAACGTGACATGAAATCAAAATATTTGTGAGTTAAATGAGTTGACATAAATAACACGATAATTAAACGGGTAAGGTTGGATTAAAGTTGAGGAACATCGACACGAAAACCTACCAACCCGAACACATATGAATTGACACACTTAATTTTTATCCCACTTTTATTGATGTCACAAGTATATTTTAAGAATAATTATGGTAATACCGTTATTTTTGTGAACTTTTATGGCAACAATGGTGAATAAAGTGTCGTCTTTTGTGAAAATAATGGCAATTTATAAGGTAAAATATATATTCTGAAATATAGAGAGCAAGACTCAAATTACCCTATAAATACTCCCAGCAAAAGGTAATTAAGCCTTTTGTTTTTTGTGTGTATTTTTGTAAACGTCTCTTTCGTGCAGCCTATGGTGGACTATACCTAATGCAATTTATTTGGAAAAATACACCTAAAAAAATAGGGAAAAATTATATTTTTGTTAATAATGAGCTTAAAGAAAATGGTTAGTTTTATTTGGATTTATAAATATAGTTTTAAGCTATTAAAAAAATGGAGAAGTAAATACAGGTATTTTCAACTATTTTGTTGAAAATCTTTTTTTAGTTAATAATACTTTGAAAGATGTATTTTATTTTAGACGTTAATGTTTAACCCTAAAAGCAATGCAAAAAACACTTATCAACTATTCCTTCTAAAATATACTTATTTGAAAAACATTTTATAAAAAAATTACAATAATGACATTCACATTTTAAATTGATGATTGTTTTTAGTGATTACATATCACATTTGTTCGTTAGTTGTTGTTGTGGTGATATCGAATACTTGATAAAAATTTAACGAATATATGAACGTAACATCCATTACTATCATTTGTCGCAAGATCTGTCATTACTTTTCAAATGATTATTGACCGTTTTCTATAAAAATGTTTTTCTGACGTGTAGACCCTTAGTTCTTTTTGTCGTCTTTTTCGAGGGTTTTTTCACTTATAAACCCTTAGTTCTTAGAATATAACTAACTAATGATATTAAAAAATTTAAATCATTCAACAAAAATTGTGCGATACGTGAACCTTTTAAAATTCTAGGAGATAAAATAACGAAGTGACAGTTTTAAATAATAAATAAATAAAGTTTAACAATGTATGATTGCTTCCCGATAGCAAAACGTGTAGACAGAATCGATGAAGAGTTTTGTTAATGGATGAATTACATAGAACAATTTTGTCAAATTACAAATTAATTCATGGAGTTTTAATATTACAAATACATTCTCAAATTTGGTCATAATTACAGAATTTATCTCTATTAGTTGTAGTTGAGAACAAATGTGTACTTTTACAAACAAATGACCCGCTTAATAATAATTCAGTAAAGTTGAAACGTCCACAACAAACGAAGGATGTTTGAGTTCATTTATATAATAACAAATAAATATAAATATATTTTCACTCGATTATGTAATAAGCGATCAAAATTTGAACACTCCAAATATATGTTCGAGTGGACTCGATATTACCCTTACTTTGAATCAGAAAGCAAATATAAACCAAATAATTTTGGATAATCTAGAGAGATATTTATAATTTTCAGAATCATGGTGGCTAATTCATAATCTACTCAAACCTTTGGGGAGGTAAATGTAATTCTCCCTTTGTTAACAAGGCGAATGGCTAGTGGTGTTTGATCCTCATTTGTTTCTTATTCCCCCCCAAAAAAAAACAAAAATTATTCGTTACTTGTGCAATCTTTTAACTACACGGTTTCATTTTTATTTAATTATTTATATACCCGATTTGAAACTTCCAACACGCTTCTCCAACCATGAGTTTTGGTATTTGAATATTGTTATTGTTATGGTTTTTTCCTCATTAGACATTTTACACTTTATCTCTTTATATTTACAAAATAGACCTATTATACTCGTTGACCGGTGGTCAAAAGTTGGAAAACAAATTTTTATTTTTTTAGAATTCATGGTTGTATAATTGTATTTCATAATTTTATCTATTATATTGAAAGTAAGAACGGTTGGAAATGCTACCGGATGTAAGAATCGAAATACTGACTTCTAAATAACCTGTTATGCATCATAACTATTGGGGCATAAGTCGTTCCTTGTTGGAAAACATCCAAAAGACCATAACATCGGTATTTTTTTTATTGGATGTCCGATAAAATTCATGTATGATATAAGCAAATTGTAGTTATAATTTAGTTTTTATATTATCATTTATTTGACCAATAGTGAAACTAATCACAACATTTATTACGATGAAATTTTAGTTATAAAATATATTATAATGGAAATTCCTTCCTCCAATCTTTCTTATGTGTATGTTTTATGATTGTGCACATATTTATGTTGTGGACATTTAGGGCATGTTTGGTATCACGTTTTCAAAACTTGTTTTAAAATCACTTTTGTTTTATAATAGTTTTTCATCATTCCCAATAAACCTTTTTACATTTCTAATAAATTTTTTTACATTTTCAACACACATTTTTACATTCCCAATATACTTTTAATATTATAAAATCAAAAGTGATTTTAAAACACGACTTGAATCACGATACTAAACAAGTCCTTAATTTTGGTCTAAAAAGTTAATATATTATAACCAATTTTCATCATTTTCAATACAACTTTTTACTATTCAGCTATAGCGTTTTACATTTTCAATACACTTTTACATTATAAAACTGTTTTTTTCAAACCAAAACTCAATATAACCAAAAACAACATGCCCTTTATCTCACTCTATGAACTCCACTCAAATAACTAATAAAAAAAAAGGGAATAAACAAACGCCACTCCATTTAAAAATTCACTCTCATAAACGCTTTTTTGTTCTAATAAAGTGTTAACTTTCAAAAGTTTTACTTCTTTGTGTTTCCACTAGAAGAATCCAACTCACACATAATATTAGAATCTTTAAGTTTTGATTTTGGTCTAAACAGTAAATTTAATATATTATAATCAATTTTTATTATTTTTAATATAATTTTTTACTATTCAGTTACATTTTTTTTACATTTTCAATACACTTGTTATATTATAAAACTATTTTTCTAAAACTAAAACTCAACCCAACAAAAAAGAACATACTCTTAATTTAACAAGTAGTTAAATACTTCATCTGTTCCATTAGAAGGATCCAACTTGTAAAGGATCTAGAGGGAGTATCATTTAAAAAATTGGGTTTAACCATAAGTAAAATCTTTCAATATGGTAATGTTTGTAAAGAAAACATTAGGTTTATTTGCAAGTAAGATGAGTTAATTTACTGGGTCAAATATGTCATGATTCCTTAATCCACATATGCGATAAAATCTAAGCAAAAGTTTATTTGTAAAGGAAATTGTTTAAAATGTGGGGTACTCGATTTGTTATTCGGTTCGACCCCATGTTTAATGACTATATTTACGGCCTGCCTCAAATTGATTCACCGTCAGAATATCACTTATACTCGGATAAAAGGTAAATAATGATGCGAAAAATTAATGGACAATTCCATGCTTCACCTTTTTGGATGACATGGAAGAATCACGGTCCGGGCGACAAACACCTACCTCTATAAATGATAGAACTCACTCCTACTTGGAGGTAGACTCTTTTTTATATCGTTTTTAATTCTTACAATGTTTAGACTAACATGCATTGAAAATGATGAATCAGAGCAAGTCCGACTCGGGAATCTTAACCGGCAAATCATGCTTCGCCAAAACAGGTTAACCCATCAGGTAAAGTGAATTTGATCTGTTTGGCCAAACAAATTGAGTCGCGAGCTGTAGTATAGCCCGCATATTGGTTAGTAAATGGGTCGGATTAAACCGAACCCGTGGGGCGACCCAACCCAACCCGTCAACTATTCACCTTTTAGTTTTTAACTCAAGAATCCACTCACTCGGCAAGCGCCCCCACTCCCACCTTCCACGTGGCAGCGGGTCAACCACTTCAACAGTTGAAAACGCTTCCTTTTCCCCTCCATTTGCCTTTTTTGCCACTTTTATCCCCACAAAAAGTCAGTAAAGCAAACGTAAGCGTTGGCGTAGCTCGCCGCCGCCGTCTCTTCTGAAATTTACCCGTCGACGGAGTGCTCGCTGGTCGTCGTTTTCACACACAGTGCTCCCGGGGTTAGGGTGAGGTATTTAGTCACTTGCCGTTTATCGCGAAAGTTT
>VMRK01000284.1:0-22345 GCA_016801395.1 Leptodermis oblonga
ACAAGCGTATAAGGATTTTATTTTTAATTCTTTCGTCTCAGTCACAACACCAGTAGTCAACACTTAATTTGTATTAAACTTGAGAAAATAATTAAAGATTAAAAACATGCAAATCTTGTTTTCATTACTAGAATGTGATTACAATGGCAATCTTACATAGTAAATCCAACACAAATGTAATAGTGTAGAAATTTAACGATTATTTAACCAATTTGCCTAATGAAATTGTAGGTCATTTTGGCAGGTATGTGTTAGGCATGATGGAGATAGCAAATGAAAGTAATTATTTGGACAATTTACCTTTTCGTTTGCAGCATCGAAACAAATCCGTACTTCTTCTACAAAACAATCACCAGTATGAACTCTGCAAACGAAATCTCCCCGTGTTCCAAATGACTTTCTAAACCAATTATGTAAATAATACAAACTATATTTTTGTGCCCTATTGAAATCACGAATAAAATATGCTTAGATGTCAAGATTAAACATTACAATGTGTGCAAGTGTGAAGTATTCTCGCTGATCATACGTCCCACAAGAACCATGCATTTCCCATTGATATTTCCAAAATTCTTGTGGCTTCTAGCAGTTTTCTCTATTCTCAGCAGGTCTGGGCAATATATGTACAAATGATCAATTTCACTCTTTACCTAATGAAAATTATGTCATTAATGTTACTAAATTTGAAAATTAATTTTAAAAAATGGTCACTTTGAATGTACTTACCTATAGTAGAATGTATCCCGTCATACAGTTAAAGTTTGTGGCAGCTATGTAATTATTTGGCCATAATCCATGAATGGTAAATTGCGAGGATTAGGAGAGCTACACACCTCTTGGACAGGGACCAGGACATATAGTAGGTTGGTGGCCAATATAAAGAGAGCATCAGAAAATCACACAGAATTTCTAGTTGGAAGACATAAGAGAATAAGAAGAAACTTATACATAGTTACAATAGTTTCCCCTCAAAGTCTCAATAGATTTCTAATATTTGCATATCAACACATAAAAAGTGTCTCAATAGTTTAGTTTAAATTGGTTAGCACTCCTACAAACCATGAATTTTCATTCATAAAGAATGTGAAATTTTGATACATAAAGGAAAAAGAAATTATATTAAATTTGTGAAGTGATTATTGACATGATTAAAGACGTACGATTGCTTGATTTTGATTGCAAAAACTTGAAAATCAAGTGTGTGGCCGATCTTTTGCTCTATGTTGACTCAATGTACTAAAGGGGAAGGCTTCGTGGAAGTATGGTTATTTTTTCTTTTAATTTAGGAAGCATGTCATTACTTAGTTATGAACTCGAGCAAGCTCGAGCTCGAATTCTTACTAGACTAAAGCTTTTGATCTCAAACTCGAGTTTGATTTTGATCGAGCTCGAAACAAATTTTGAACATTTACACCCCTAATACAATTAAAGTTTTTTTTTTTTGGAATAGTATTAGTGTTCATCTTATATCATACATTTTGAATAGTATGCCTTCGCACAGTTAAAGTTTGTGCCAGCTGTGGAATTATTTGGCCATAATGTATGAATAGTAAAGCGTGGGGAAGGAGAACCTACACAGCTCTAGTATATACAATAGGTTGGTGGTCAATATAAAGCCAGCATCAGAAAATCAAACTCATAGTTGATTACATTTGGAAGGCATAAGAGAATAACAAGAAACTCCAGAATCAGAAAATCAAACTCAGAGTTGATTACAGTTGGAAGGCATAAGAGAATAACAAGAAATTATTTATACATAGTTACAATAGTTTCCCCTCAAAGTCTCAATAGATTTCCAATAGTTGCATTATCAAAGTTTTCCAATAGTTGCATTATCAAAGTTTTCCAATTCGTCAATCACAAAGTTTTCTCCAAAATAAGTTCAAAACTTAAATAACAGTCATTAATAAGTTTAGAAAACAACAAAATAATATAAATTAAGGGTTTTAACATTCGTCTTCAGATTCAGCCTTCAACAATCAGCATTCTCTCCATTGTGGAAAAAAGCAAAAGGGAAGGAAGAGGATGAGAGACAGGCTTGCGCAGTGTTGTAGCCGCAAGTGTTGTGTGTGCACCTAAAGGAAAATACTAAACCCTAAGGGCTTGTTTGGTTTACAAGGATTCTGGTCAGGGAAAGTAATCGGATTCCTGATTTTTAAATTCCTTTGTTTGGAATTGATTTTAAATTGTTGGGAAACGAAAATAATTCCCCGCTGCAAGGAAAATAAGTGTTATTTTCCTGAAAAAAGAATCCCCTTGTTCTAATATGGTATTCTTTTTCCCCGGTTCAGAAATTTTTAGAAAAGACACTCACTACTCTTACTCTTATTTATTTTCAAATATTTTATATTTTTGTGATATCAACCATGAAATGAAAAAAAAAAAACATGAAATGAAAATACGGATTTATATATATGTATATATATTTTTTTATTTTCCTGAAAAAGTAAAAGATCGTCTATTTATAAAAGTCGTCGACTAATTGGTTGCAACTTGTAGCTAATTGTCCACAATATCACAACTTACTTTAGTATATGTTGTGTCTAACTAAACTTTGTTTATTTTAATTTTATGTCCAAATATATATACTTAAAACAACATATATACTTTGTATATATAATATTCTTTATAGTTAAATTTTATTAGCTATGAAATTAAATAATATTTTAATGAAAATTACTGTATCATATTTAAACATTCTAATTTCGGCCTTTTAAATTTTGAAAAAATCGATTGACAAATTTATATTTCATTTTACAACAAGAACATATATTTTTTCAGTTATTTTCTTACTCATCCGGATTCTCGCTAAACTAATAACTACATTATAGTCAATAATCAAATCTATAGTTTATTTAATTTTGGATGATTTTAATTGGCATGTTATTTAATTTTTAAAGATCTAGTTTAATTTTTAATTAAATATTATATAACTTAATATTTTTATGAGAAAGTGATTAAGTTTAATTTAAGGGTAATTTTGACATTTAGTTTAGTTCACATTTAAATTCCTAAATATATTTCTTAACCAATCCAAACACAACAAAATATGTAAAGAGTGTTAATTCCAGGGCAGGCTGCTGATCCCATTTACTCTAACCAAACACAGAACACTAACCTTTTTTTTTTGTCTGTCACCTCAGAAAATAACATCCCGCTAGGAATCAAACTTTACTCAAAACAAAAACACAACTAAGCCATTATTATATCCAAAACGAAAAGGCATCGATCTGAATTTGATCTCTTCTTCTGAATTCTCTTTCTCATCTCAGAGAGACCAAACTTTCCTTTTGCATAACTATAGCCCCAAGTCTTACTCCTTTCTTTCTGTGGAAGAAAGAATGTGAGTAAATGCTATGTTTCTTGAGTTTATGGTCTTCCCCGAAAAGATCAATATGCAACGAAACCAGTTGGGCAGCTTTCAGGTCTTCAGCAAGTAACATATCATCGTTCAAAGCAATTAAGGGATAAATGAAACTTGGAAAAGTTCCAAGCCTAAATCTTTTTATCCATGACTCCTCCTTCATCACCCATATCACAATCCTAGTACAAAATTCCAGTACTTCACCTACAACCAATGCAAGACAATCCTCCAACACACAAGGATGATTCCTAGATACGAAAGAATTTTCATATTCATCTTCAGGATACGAGATCTCTACCAATACCTCATTGCTCAAATCGAAACCGATGATTACGTTGCTTGCCATCCAATGGAGCCATCCATTAAAAAAAAGACCACATTCTGGGTAAAGAAATGGATCGTTATCCTCCACTCCCCAAGTTGGAGGGATGGGGGTATCAGCTGCAACTCTCCAGGAATTAGACCTGAGTTCGTAAATCTCAATCATGTGCATCCATCCTTGAGGTCTCTTAAAGGCCATAACAGACACCACCTTGTATTCATTATTACGAGAATCAAATCCAAAACCCATTCTCTTCCTATAATAGGCTAGCTCAAGGGGAGGAACCCCAAAGGGACGATCAGGAAGTCTTCGGGATTCACGAGTAGAAGGATTAACCAAATAGGTAACATCTCCATTGGGGTCATAAGAAGGAAGACCAGGGGAGCACAAGGAGGTAGAGCTCACCATGACACAAACAATACCGTTGCAAGGTCCACAAATCTCCGTCATAGGCTCATCGAAAGCTGGAAAATCAGGGGCAATCTTCCTATCAACACCTCGAGAATAGAATGACAAAACAGGAACTTCGTCCTCGTTCTTACAAGCCAATAATAGGTAGCCGTAGCCGTAGCCGTATCCCTTTTGATTTTGATGCCTTCCTAGATGAAAATCAATGAAACCGGGGCTTCCAATCAATCCACGCCATGCTTTGCAAACGCATCGGAATTTCAACAAACATTTGACGGATAGTCTCACCAGAATTTCACTCACAACATCTTCAGGGATATTATACATCTTTCTTTCAATAATGGATATTGAAAAACAAGACTACATCTTTGAGGTGACTCCCGGATGGATCTGTATAGTTATATATACTTGTGTTGTTGAATCCCATTCGAATTCTGTCTCCTTTTCAGTTCACTTGTTGGATTCTCCATGTTGTTGGTGTAGGGCTGGACTCTGGAGAGTTGATCGCATCCTAGTAATTCGGAGAGTCCTCGGGTTACTCCAGCTTCTTCTCTTCTCTTTCTTAAATATACTAGTTTGTTTGCGTGCCCATTAAAATTTAATTAAAATATAGAAAGTGACTACAAACCATTTAAGACAGACTTAATTAAAATGTATAAAATAATTATAAACTATTATTGTGTTCAGAGAGTTTTAACTAAAAATCTAAAATGACTATAAAATAACTTAATATGCCAAATTAAGTAAAATTTACTGTACTAAGTGAAATGGTATGAAGTTTAAATAATAAGGAAAAAAAATAAAGTAGAGATCTAAAACTTTGGGTGAAAAATTATGATTGGAATAAGTAAGATGTGAAATCCTTATTAAAAAGTTAGAATAAAATACTTGTGAAAGAAGAAAAAAAAAATACTCCCTCCGTCCCACTCAACGAGTCCACTTTCAAAAAAAATATTGTCTCATTTAAAGAGTCCACTTTCAATTTATTTATATACATACCCTTACTAATATTATAATGTGTGGTTGACAATTAACCATTATTTCTAAAATAAGGATATAAGTGAAAAATATGGTGATAAATTATTTATTTTAAGTGTTGTACCTCACAACCCATAATAAGTAGTACACATTTCAAAGTAGACTTTTTGAATGGGACGGAGGGAGTATTATTCTTTCATGAAAAAGGTTGAAAAATTGGTTTGTGAAAAGAATGGAATGATTGAAAACAATAAAACAGATAACAATGAATCTAGAAAATAAATATTTATTGTAGCTGAAATTGAAAGGCATGATAGTAGATAGGGATGGCCACGGTTCCGGAACCGCCGGTTACGGGTTGCAAAACAGCCGGTTACGGTTCATAAATCAGTGGAACTGGAACCGGAACCGGAACCTTGGGGGGACGGTTCTGTGCCGGTTTTAGAACCGCCGGTTCTGCTTCTATCACGGTTCTAGTTTTAATCTGTCACGGTTCTGTCAAGGTTCCCGTTCCAATTCCAATCTCTTCCGTTTATTTAACAATTTTTTTCGTTTATTTAAAAATTTTAACTTATAAATGTTATTTTATTTTGACTCAATTAATAACTCAATTATTTATAAATAATTAAAATTACAAAAACAAAATAAAATCTGTAGCGATGGTACATACATTTAAACAATTAAATGATTTGTATAATAAGATATACAAAAATAAATTGTGAAAAATATATATATATATATAAAGATGAATAGTACCTCAATAAATTATTTTAAAAAAATCAAGAGAGTGATGCCTTGTTATAAATTGTGAGAAATTAGAGTTTGAACTTTGAAGCATTGAAACTTTTACAAAATAAATACATGCCTTGTTATAAATCGTGAAAAATTAGAGTTTGAAATTTGAAGCATTGAAACTTTTACAAATAAATACATCTTCATCATTTGCGGAAGTTGCGGTTGGATCTAATTTAATTTAATAATTAATTAACTTTAATTTAATTTAATGCTTATTTATATTATGTTAATAATATATATAATACTATTAGTTTATATATTATTATAATATATATTTAAAAATAGTTTTTATATATTATATGTTAAACATATAATATAATTGTAATTAAAAGAAAAAATTTCAAAAAAAGCAAATAGTTGAAGTGGTTAATCAAATTTACTTAAACCCTTTCAATTTTAACAAAGAGTTGTGTGTTCGAATCTGTGCAAGAGGAATATAAAATTATTATTTTTATGGTTCTCACATTAGAACCTAAGGGTTGGAACCGACGGTTCCGACCCGCCGATTTTTGGTTCTCAGACAAGAGGAACAGGAACCTTAACCGCCAGAGGCTGGTCCGGTTCCGATTCTGGAACCACGAAGGCCATGGTTCCGGTTCCAAAACCAACGGTCCGGTTCCGGTTCGAACCGGAACCGTGGCCATCTCTAACAGTAGATATCAAGAAAATCGGAAGAGATACCACCAACAAATTAATTAAATATATTACACTACTACAAAATACAAAATGGACTTTCTACGGCGGTGCTTTAACGGCGGAAAGACCAAAACCGCAATTAAAAAGAAAGTACGGACTTTCTACGGCGGTTCTATATAAAACCGCCGTAGAAAGGGACTTTCTACGGCGGTTTTTGATAACCGCCGTAGAAAGTACCCCTTAAAAACCGCCGTAAAAAGGGGTACTTTTTACGGCGGTTTTATTTCTAACCGCCGTAGAAAGTTCCTTTCTAGACGGTTGTATTTCTAACCGCAATATAATTAATAAATATGATGAATTTTTCTATAAAATTGATAAATAGTAAAATACATATTTATTATTAAATTTAAAAAAATTTGGGGGTTAATTTACAAAAATAGAAATTAATAGGAATGGAGGAACGAGTGGGAATTCACAATTACGGGCTTTCTACGGCGGATTTATTAAAACCGCAGTAGAAATGGACTTTCTACGGCGGTTGTAATTGAAACCGCCATAGAAAGTACTTTCTATGGCGGTTTCAATTACAACCGCCATAGAAACTTGAATTTTTTTGAATTTTAAGGGTTTCCTTTGTTTCCATCTCCAACCGGCCGCAGCTAGCTTCCCCCTGTTTCCATCTCCAGCAAACCGAAGCATTCTCTCGTTGCCGACGCCCATCCTCTTTCCGTTGGTTTTTTCTCTTGTCTTCCCCCGAAGTCATTCTTCCGGTAGCGTTGATAACAAGATCCGCCATCACCCAACTCCGGATATGGTTTCTTAATCGGCCATCACCCACCACTTGGAGTTAATCCCCCATCATAATTTCACCACAATCGGTCCTTGTTGTGGGCTTCAAATCATAAAAAAGGTAATATAGAATAGTTTCAACTTTATTTAAGCTTTACAAATTTTATTGTTACTTGATTATTGTGATTGGCCTAGGGTTTATTATTATTGTTAAATTCGGGTTTGGTGAGATGATGAATGATTAAATTCGGGTTAGTGTTCTATCGGTGATTATTATATTGTTCTTACTGTTAATGATTAAATTAATTAGAATTTGATGGATGCAAGCAAAAATTTTTGAAGTTTGGTGGTTGTTCGGTATATTAGCATGGAAGTTTTGATATATATATTTTGAATAAAGTTGAAATATATATATCTATATTTATATATCAAAACCTTTCTAAGGCTGTTCCTACTAATTTTGATATATATTTTTTGAATGTAGAGAAAAAAATAAAATATTAAATTTTTTTTTTACAAATTTTTTAACTTTCTACGGCGGTTATCTTCAAAACCGCCGTTGAAAGTTAACTTTCAACGGCGGTTCGCTTAGGAACCGCCGTAGAAAGTTAACTTTCAACGGCGGTTTTGAAGATAACCGCCGTTGAAAGTTCGGACTTTCTACGGCGGTTTTGAAAAAAACTGCAGTAGAAAGTCCGAACTTTCTATGGCGGTTCACAACCGCCGTAGAAATTTTCTACGGCTGCCAGATAGATGGCGGTTCAAAAATGCCAAAAATCGCCGTTAAAAGCCCTAAAAAACCGCCACTAAAAGTCCTTTTTGTAGTAGTGTACAATTTGAATTGAAAGAGACACAAACTTAAAAAATAAGAGATAAAACAGAAGGGGAGCAGAAAGATCGGAAAAAAGAAAGAAGAATAAAACTATAGATTGATTTATATAGATATAAATCATGTGTATGGCTAAAAATGTTGTCTGCAGTGCAGTCACATAAATTAGTTAATGTGAAAGAAGAAAAAAACAACAAAAACAATGACCTTTAATTTACTCGAAAGTAAGTAAGTTACCATATTTCACAACCATAATCCAAAAATGTGCCTATCATAAATTATTACTCTCGTTTTCAAAGCTTTCAATCATACAACTGCAATAATAATAATAATAAAATAAAACACAGGCATAATAGGAAAAATAACAAAGCTTTAATTTTAAGCAAACTACAAAAGAAAAAAAATTTCTGGACGAAAATTAAAGAATCGAGACAATAATCTGAATAAATCACAAACCCAAACCAATCACTTTTAATTCCAAACAGAAGCACAAGGTTGCCCACGTCTTAAGAGATTAAAAAAAATAAAAATTAACAAAAGAATTAAAAAGGAAGAATGAAACTTTAAGGAACACAAAGAAAATAATTCTTTTTAGCAATATAATTCTAACCTGACCGGTAGTATGCAGTTGAAGTGTGAAGAAAGCACATATCTTCTATTTATTAAATACTGATATGCATTGCGATTAACCAAACATAAAGATGATCTAAAAAATAAAGAAAAGAAACTTAGAGGCTTATCAGATGAGATATGATAATTTCAGGCTATAAATAATAATTCGTAGGTGGTGATGAAGACAAAATCATTCTTATTAATTCGAATGGAATTTTTTAAAACAATAACAGATACAGCTCCTACTTTAATTATTATAATTATGTCAAGTGAAATTTTTTTTTTGGAAAAGAAATTAAACAAAATTATGGCGTTGAAATATAATGGTTGATAGGCAATCCCCAATAAGAATTATGTTGATCGGTAACTGTGATAATTATAAAATTAGTTTGAATTCAATGTTTTAATTTGAAAAGTCGTTGATCACAACTAAACTTTTTATTTAGTATTAGTATACAGATGATAATTAAAAGAGATATGGATGATTAATTTGATAAAGCTTCAAAACAAAATATATATATAAAAAAAAAGAATAAAAGAATGATAATTCATCATAAGAGATATGGATAATTAATTTCGTGGGAAGATGAAGCTTAAAATAAAAATTTAAAAAAAAAAAAAAACCCCCCAAATGAAGAAAATACGGAAGAGAGATGGATATAATTAATTTGATGAAGCTTTAAAACTAAATAGATGGATGATTCAAAAAAAAAAATTGAAAATTCATCCTAAGTGATATTCATGAAAGATAAAACTTAAAAAAAAAAAAAGAATAATAATTCATCCTAAGAGATAAGAGATATGGATAATTAATTTCTTAGGAAGATGAAACTTAAAAAAAAAAAAAGAATAATAATTCATCCTAAGAGATAAGAGATATGGATAATTAATTTCTTAGGAAGATGAAACTTAAAAAAAAAAAAAAGAAAAGAAAAAAAAAGATAGGGATAAATAAATTTGATGACTACCCCTCGCTATGTAAAAAGAACATAATCATCGGTAATTATGATTATTTGATAAATTAGAAGTGTAGTATAATTGAAAAACTAAAATATTGAAAATATCTTATAGCATCTCCAATGGTTGGCAGTCAGCATCTACCCAACCAATTGGATATTTACCATTGGGGAAATGAGGGTAGAGGATGGAGTTTCTCTACCTGGGTGAAGAAAAAAGTGGGCCACTTTTGTTTTTGTGTTTTTTACTTTTTGTGTGTAGATGATAATTGATAGCGACCATAAATAGTTACTTTTTGGGTATGATTATTGGAGAGAAATATGTTTGCAGGTATTAATTGAGGTGCCAGCTGATGTGGCAATAAAATACCTCCAATGGAGGTATACCATTGGAGATGCCCTTAGGGTGGTGGGAGTGGTAGGTTTTTGTGGGTTTAAACCCACAAAAAACCCACAAAAACCTAAAACCTACCATTCCCACTTGCCACCTCACAAACCCAGGTTCTGAAAACAGAACCTGAGTTTGTTATATTTAGTGGGTCCCACCCGCTAGGAGAGTGCAGCTCACGCTGCACTCTCCTAGCGAGTTCCTCCCACTCAGCGAGTGGGAGGAACGGCTGGTGGCAGACCTTTTTCTTTTATTTATTTATTTTTTCTTTTTTCTTCTTTTTGTTTGTTTTTTATATGTAAATCAAATGAATATAGCCGTTAGTTTTTCTTTTAATTTTTTAATTCATCTTTTTTTTTCAATTTTTTTTTCTTTCATTCGATCTTTTTAATTTAAATTCTTTTTTTACTATTTGTTTTTCTATAAATACTTATTAATTCTAATATTTCTCTACTTCAATTTTTTAATTATGTAATTATTTTTAGTGATTATCTAAAATTTATTGTAATTAAAATTTAAAATGTTTTACAACTATTGATTTTAGTTTGACTTAACAAATTTTAGTTGTTGTAAACTAGACATTAAGAACTAGCCGTTTGAAAATTATATAATTTACGAAATTAATTATATTTTTTTTCTTGTGGTTTATTAAATTATATAATTTACGAAATTAAATATTTTAATAAATTAAAATAAATTTATAATTAAATATAGTTGATAAATTATAATTAAAAAGGTATAAATGAATGTGTATAGAATTGTTTATTAGTGGGACCCGTGATGAAGTTGCTTTTCTGGGTTTATTGTTGCTGGTGGTAGGTTTATAAAAGTTGGTGGGTTTTTGTGACTGATGTGGCGCTGATGTGGCGTGATAAACCCGCTTTTCTGGGTTTATCACTCCCACCACCCTTATAAGATGAAGTGTTAAACTTATGTGGAAGCTGACATGTCATGCCACATGGCAGAAGGAGAATGAGCTTCTTAAATGTTGTGTTCTTTTATAATATAGTAAGATTTATATAATACTTCATCCGTCTCACTAAAGAGTCAGTCCACTTTAAAATGTGAACTACTTATTATGAGTTGTAAGATACAACACCTAATAAGTAATTTATTATCATAATTTTCACTTATATTCTTACTTTAAAAGTAAGGGTTAATTGTCAACTACACATTATAGTAAGTGTATGTAATGTAAATAAATTCAAAGTGAACCATTTAAATGCGACAAAAAAAAAATTTTTAAATAAATTTTTTGAATGGGATGGAGGGAGTAATTAATTTCCTGAGATGCTTCAACAGGGAGAGCTACACTTCGATCCTCCCCCAAGCTACAATTACTATTGTTATAGTTGTAGGTTGGAGTCACTAAGGATCGAGAGTAGGTGTGAGTTCGATCCGCCTTTAATCCCACCAAAAATAATAATAATAATAGTCATGTTAATTAATTTTGATCAAATCATAGTACGTGTGTGATAATTATTTATATTGAGTAATAATTTATTTAAAATGAAAAGATGTGTATATTGTTGGATATTGATAATAGGCCAAAGTCAAAACCGGCCGAGGTCAGCTTAGGCCGACTTCCGTAAATTTGTCTTTGCCCTCAAGCTAGTGACATCATTATGACAGTCTAGGACAGACACTGTCCATATAAGGAAGCAACACGTGTCGGACTGTAAGAGCCTTATCACGACGATCAAGGAGGCGGTTATCAGGGTGATCCTACCCATGTGAAGGACGCCACGTCATCAGCTGACATGGCATGCCCTTCACTTGATGTCTATAAATACTTGATCCATGATCATTTGAAAGGTATGAAATTCCTGATCAATCTAACTTATACTTCTTTATTCCATTCTAAATTGAGTTTCGAAGTGGAATTGGGGGGTTAGTCCCAAAAGCAGGTTCACAAGTCCAAAGATGTAGTCGGCTGAGTTCGGCACTGATCGGGGATTCAACATATACATTAATTATTAGAGCCTTTTTTTTATTGATATTTTTCAGATGAGAAGAACGGTGTACCCATTAGTTCAGTGCAGGTCAGTGTCCAAGATATGCATAATAATATGTAACACCTAGTATTAATTAATTATTTGGTACAATTAATTACTTGCTTAATGTTAATTCAGGGTGCTGCCGGGTGGATTAATTCATATCCAAGAGGGCTGCTGGATGTTTTGCTCTACATTAAGGACAATTACGATGATCCACAAATTTTCATTGCTGAAAATGGTAAATATATATTCTATTAATTTGTGACCACTAGGCTTGGAAGTGGATTCATATACGTAACTAATCATCTCCTTTAAGTAAACAAAGAAAAATTGAAAATTAATTAAATAAATAAAGGAACAAGCCACTCAAAACTATTTATTGTTGGATGGAAAAATTATTTTGTGCATATGTTCTACTTTGATTTGTTGTACAACAAACTAATAGAATAGTAATAAGAAGAAAGAAAAAAGAAAAAAGAAAAAAAAAAAGGAAAATCCACTTTTCCTTCTAAATATATTTTAGGAATGTTCCATAATCTTGAGGTGATAGGTCTGTTGCATAAAGTAATCTCTGGTGGGAAATGCCCTTAAAAATAAGTAAATATTAAGAATTTCTCCGTCCTATTTAAATAGTAATGTTTTAAATTGTAATTTATAACTGTAAAATAATTATATCAGTTAACTCTTTTAATAAAACAAAGAAGTATATAATAAATCCAAAACTTACAATTAATGGATCGCCACGTTGTATATACATGGTAGGAATTGATGATGAAGATGATGACTCCATGACACAGTGGGATTCATTTCATGATAAAAAGAGGATACCGTATCTCCATGATCACCTTGCATACCTCAAAGAAGCCTTGCGGTAATTATACACAAATACACGCTATTTTCTCCGTCCCATTAAAATAATCTCGAAACTGATAATGTGACATCGTACAATGTATCTTTAGTGCAGACGAGGAGTGAAGGTTAAAGGGCATTTTGTCTGGTTATTGTTGGACAATCTTGAGTAAGCTTCTGGATTCAGGTATCGATTCGACGTCATCTATATTGATTATGACGATAAGCAATCACGAAGAATTCTGAAATTCTCAGCTTCCTGGTACAAAATCTGCTCACAAATTAACTCGAATTTACTTAGATATATGTGTGCGCACGCGCGGAGAGGTGGTGCATTCTTTATTGTCATGGACAAGCTCAAATAATTAAATTATAATGAATTGAATGTATTCTTGTTTTAGGGGACGTAATGAGCATTACCTCTTTTCTTGTGTGTTTCAAACTTTCAACATAAGTAAATAAAAGGCGTGATACATTATCATGTATGTATTACTTTTTTATTGTGTTTTTTTTTTTTTTCGTATAGGCGCCTAATGCCTTCTATTTGTATAAAGAAAAAACTTAGGGCCTATTCTTTTTTATTGTTTTGAAAACATGTTTTTAAAAAATAGTTTTAGAATGTAAAAATGTATAGGTAAATAGTAAAAACTAAAAAGTTGTATTAAAAATAATGAAAATTAATTATAATATATTAAATTTACTGTTGAAACTAAAACTAAAATCAAAACAAAAAATAGCCTTAAATGAAATCGGTTCTAGTATGCGCGTAAATCTAATGGTGGACCCAAGCGATACTCTTATGATATATATGATACTCTTATGAATCGAAATAGTTGTTCTTTAATAATAAAAGTGATACTTGTAAATTTGAAACTATCCAGTTGAATTAAAAGTGATAGTCGTAATTAAGTAATGGGGCAATACTGTTCAAATTTGAGAAGGTTACTCTTGTGATACTTGTGCAATATTACTCTTGAACTAAAAGTGCGTATTCAGAGATTTTCAATTTTGATGATATGACTCTTCTCCCTCCTCCCTGCTTCCGGCTGCCACTTTTCTCCCACCTCCCTACTTCCATCGTCCTCCCTCCCGTCGTTGTCATAATGTTCCGTTGCTGTTTTTCCTATTATTTTAAATTTTTTTCTTATTTTTGGCCCCCAATTGCAGAGCTTCGGTTCTGCAATCAAAAAATTGCAGAACCGAAGCTCCGCAATTTCGTTCTTCCGTCGTCCTCCTTCCTCTCCGTCGTCATCGCTTCGTCCTCGTCAATCGAGCCTTTGATAATTACGTTTGCATAGCTTTCCAGAAAATCTTGGTTCTTCGCTTCATTTTCCATTTTCTTTCTGGTTGTTGTTGTTTAGCTGTTGATGTTGCTGTTTCCGCTCTTTAATTGGATGGAGAAGAGGCGCACAGTGGCGGAGGAGGAAGGGTGTAGGAATTTGGGGAGGAAGAAGATGAACAGTGAACAAGAAGAAAATAAATAGTGAAGAGACGAAAATACCCCTAAAAAAGGCAATTCCGTCAAAACTAACCGAAGTTAATGGCAAAGTACATTTTTGCCCCTTTAAATTAATATAGGTACACTCATGGCTAAAAAAAATGTATAGGTACCAAAACAGACACAATCAAAAAGTAAAGGTATATTAAAGGTAGTTCACTCATTTTATTAATTCAGAATACAAGAGTACTTTGTCAAAGGCGGCAACCGACTAATTTTTTAAATTCATTTACTTATTCACAAGAGAGGAAAAAAAAAAAAAAAACAAATAAGCCATTTACTTATGTTCACACGAAAAATGAAATTTAGGGGCCACCAAAACTATTTGCTCATTTTTCAACAATAGGTGGGGATCGGAGTTTGCCAAAAAATTTCAATACTTGAATTTCATTTTAGCTTCTTAAATGGTTTTTGACTGATCTTGAGTCCAAATGCCCTTAACTAGTGGCAACTGCAACACTTTTTACATGTGTATAACATGCCAAAAGTTTTTTTTTTTTTTTTCATAGATCTTTGAACTAAAGCCATTTGGTTTAAACTAGATTTTTTTTTATTTTATTTTTTGAAACACGTACCACTTATAATGTATACACCGACCTGAAGGTTAACTACAGACATCATAATT
This sequence comes from Leptodermis oblonga, assembly GCA_016801395.1. NCBI lineage: Eukaryota > Viridiplantae > Streptophyta > Magnoliopsida > Gentianales > Rubiaceae > Leptodermis > Leptodermis oblonga. The sequence continues at coordinate 15,047 of VMRK01000284.1, forward strand.
AATATAGTAAAAGGAAAAAAAAAAATTGCTGTACTATGGCTACTATGCAATGCAACCATGCCCTAGCTTGGAGGCAATTCTCGATAATAACGTGCTTTGATGAATTCATGTGTCCACAATGATGACTAAGGGCATGTTTGTTACCAAGTTTTAGAGGTTGGACGTTTTGTATGTTTTTGGATTTCAAAATTCATTTAAAAACTCAAATCTTGTTCGACACGAATTTAAAAATTATTTTCTAAGACCGGATTTTGAAAATAAGTTTTTCACATATGGCCGTTGAAACACTATCACGCAAACTTGAGACAAAAAGAAAAAAAAGATCTCCTTGTTTCGCCACTCGCATGTGAGACGAAAAAATCTCTCGTTAATTACTTTGTCCCTCAAGTTTGATAAGAATAAAACTCCCATTATTTTTTCAAAACCAATTTTAAGTTCTTGTTCGTTTACATCTTTTTTGAAAACCTGTTTTCAAAAATAAGTTTTCTAAAACCTCCCCTAAAAGTTGGTAACTAACAAGCCCTAAGGTTCTGTTTGTTTTGAATTGTATGGAACTGTATAAATTCGCGAATTGTCAAATCACAATTCTAACTCGTGAAGGTCATATTCAATTTGTATTGTACATATTTTTATATTGTATCAAAATTATCCTGTCGTTATTTTTATACTGTAGTTGGTCGTTCTCGTATGAACAACTCCGAAACGGGTTTGTACATGTGATCTGGTCTCCAAAACGCAGTTTATGGGCTTGGATATTTTGTAAGACGTAAGGGTACCATATAATTGACATTTACCTTATTAATATGAACACTAAATTCAAGTTCTATGTACGTTGCTAGTTTATGCATGAAAGATGTTGAATATACTCATATGCGTTCGCTTTCATTATCCCTAGTGATAGGACTTGTCGTGGGTCTACCAAATACAGTAAAAATACTGCTTAAAACCTGCAATTAATATGCTAAGAAAATATAGTACAGTAGTAGACAGGGTCGATCCACAGAGACGGCAATTTAATTCTAATTCCAATTTAACATGCAACTAAAACAAAACTATGACTAGTAGTCACCTTTGTATCTCTTAAGAGACCTTAGAGTTGTCACATAAAATTAGCAAAATAATAATTAAACTAATAATTAAATAAAAGATTTAAACAATTATCAATTAATGAGAGAAAATTATGGTATTATGTAAATCCACTTTAATCTCATGCATGCAATCATAAACCTCTTAACTTGTCTAATTATTTATGCCGTTTCAGTTATAGTATTACCGCGAGTCCACGCAAATAATTCCAATTCTTCCATAGATTCTCGATAATCCCCGCGAGTCCCCGCAAAGGAATTATTCTCTAACCATGTTAACTAACAGACCGCGAGTCCCCACAAACCTTATTAATTAACAAATAGAAGCATTAAGAACTAGAAGAACCCGAAACTAATAATTCCTACTGGCGATGCATTAGAAATTATTACCCAATTAATCCTGTACTACTCGGCCGGTAGTTGTGCTACTCACTGACTCTACCAGATTAAACTAAGTTGATCAGACTTAATAAAATCTTAGTAATTAGACATATAAACACAGGCAATTTAGAAACATAATTCATTAGACCTTAGATTAATTCCTGGGTTTCATACATGCATGGATTATGGCTTCTTACATAATACCAGAACTAATAAATTAGCTACTCATGATAAAACACGAAAAACACATAATTATAAAAGAAGACATTAAAAGAGAATAAAGAATACTGTACTGGAAATTGAGAATTCGCGATCTGGTACCCGGCGGTTTGGCCAAACGGTAGACTGCCTGTCGGGAAAATCCAAAGTTGCGATCGAAACAGAATAAAACAAAACAGAACAGAGGAAAAATAGAGGAAAACTGCACTACGCGACACGGAATCCTGAGCGAAAATTATTTGTAAACTAAGAAACTATTTTATAAAACTTATCTAAAAGCTTGTTTATAAAAATCGTGTCTCTCCCAAGATGTCTTCTCAAAATTAAGCTATATCTAAGAAAAGCTATATAAGAAAAGCTATTTATATAAAACTATATCTCAAAAGTGCAAACATAACTCAGCAATTAACCAATCTCCTAATTGAATAAGGAAACATTGTTCTACTTGGAAAGAGAGTTAATTAAGCACATGGAATCTTTTCACTTTTTGGTAACTCCCAACTTCTCTCTTTAATTCCTTCTTAAATTGGTAAATTACTCAAAACTTCATTGCTTCCTTTTATTTTTCTTTCTCGGCGTCATTCCGCGCGTGCCCACTTAATTCGGCTTTATCCACCAGATTGGAATCAATTCCAATTGAATTGAATTCCAATTGAGATCAATTAATTGGCATCAGCCCCTACGTTGGATCAAATTGGATTGGACTCCAATTGCATGAAGGCCCACTTGCTGACTTTGATGTTGGATCAAAATCCACTTGGAATTGGATTACTTGAAGTTGATTTCGGGTGCAGCCATGGAGTCCAATTTGCAGGCCAATATTGTGGTGCAGCCCACAAATCATGTGGGCTTTTTAGGCGTGACTCGTCTGTTCCAATTCTTTCACTTTTTTGCACACTTTTTTTCTTCTTAGGCCCGATCTCTAAAACTGCAAATAAACATTAAAACCTTGGGCAAAAACACGTGAGAACTGCCATAACAAGTCCTAAAATAAAACACCTAAAATGTGCAGATCACCTAGCAATTAGCTACTACGATTACAACGGGTCCTGTTTGTGAGTTGACGTGTTGAGGTATATAAGTTAACGTGTCAAAATACTTTAATTTTAACCTTAATATATTCAGTGGCGAAGCCATAAGTAAATATGAGGGGAGACTCAACAGTACAAGCAAGAAAAAAATTCATATTATTAAACAAATATATGTTTAAAATGTCATTATATAAGCAATTGTTAAACAACCATTTGTTAACATTTGAACTATTAGGATCTGTCGTGAGAAATAAAAGGAGACAAATGTATCCTACGCTCCTTCATATGTTGAAAATGTTACAAAATTAGTTCATTTGCAAGCTTCACAAAAATCTCCTTCTCGATGTATACTACCAAACTATCATTCATCCACTCATCTCCTATGCTAGAGTTGGTTAATTAAACAAAGGAGTCTAGGCAAATTGCCTTGGATTTTCAAATAAAGTCATTGAATGAATGCCAACAAATTATAGTTCGTATATTAAAGCATTGCAATCTTCAACAGAAAGAAAATCTCAGTGTGTGTACGCAAGAGCATATTTTTATGTGAACTCATTCTATGTTGTTCAAGGCAATGAGGACAAATTTTCCTCCTAGTTCAAAAGGCCTAACAATAATATTAAACTTAAAACACACACCAGAAAACAATGACCAAGTTAAAAAAGTAACACTAAAATTTTGTCTAATAGGAAACTTACCCACTCTTTACTCTTATATCCAATAGGAATGAGTCACAAGCCAAAAACTTAAAACTAGTTTATCAATAAACATCTAATCATAACCAAATTAATAATAAACATTTATAAAATATAATTTCATAATAGATCATATAAAACATACCCAATATGTTTTAAAACTTATAAATACATTATATGTAAAAAATGTAAATAACTAAAAGAAGACTCACATTAAAAAATCAAGAAATTGAATTTATGAGGCTTTGATGCTGGACTGGAGGCTGGAGCGATGGAGCAGCAGCTTAAGGCAAGCTGCCTGCTGCGGAGAGAGCAACGGAACGCAGGTCAAGCTGCCTGCTGCGGAGCAACGGAACGCCGGTGGTCGGTGGATGCCAGACTGGAGCGATGGAGCAGCGTTGCAGCAGCTTAGGTCTTTTGCCATTGCATTGGGGAATTGGGGGGATTTTACCTTCTCGTTTTTTACATACTAAGTTATTGTTCCTTTTTTTTTTTTTTTAACTCTATTAAGTAGAACAACACCGTTCTATCTAATAGATAAAAAAAAAAAAAAACACAAAAATAATGTTTCATCTTCTACACGTCGGGTCTTCTTCCTCAATCGTCTTCATCGCTGCATCTGCAATTTTCAACAATCCAGTTGCAGGCGACGGCAGGGAGGGAGTGGTCCGTGGCTTCGGATACGCCGCTGTGCGCAGTGCTGCGGCAGGAAGACAGAGGCGCCGTCTGGAGACGAATGGTGGTTGTTGGGGTGGTGCTGCAAAGGATTAAAAAAAAACTTAAATACAACTAATACCTTTGCTTACCGGAGGAAGGGGAGGTGCCAGCACCGCCTCGCCTCCCCCTAGCTCCGCCACTGAATATATTTATTCTGGTGTCTACTTTAAGCTTTTTTTTTTTCTTGTCGCAACCAGATTTTGAGTGAACTAATATATTATTTTAAAAATCTAAAATTTAACTCGAATTTGATCTAAAATATGACTCAATAACACATTTAATTTATAAAAACAGTTCTATTTAAAGATTGAAAGATTATATTTTTACATACTGAATAATTTTAAATTAAGGACTAGTCTTTTTAATAAAGACAAATGACACCAATGGCCAGTTAACTATCACCATAGTTAAGTTTTAACCACTCATCTATTTTTTGTGCCATTTTACTCACTACTAACTTTAAAGGTGAAAATTTTTGCCCATTCTGTTAATTTTTTGTGTTAAATCAAACGGAATTGAACTCAGTACAACCACAGGCCGCGCAGCCACCATCTCCACCACACCCAACTCCACGAAGGCCAAACTAAAATATAGAATATCATCTGTAGTTCGTTAATGCTAAAAATAATGATATTAAGAAGCAGTAGTCAAACAACAAAGGTTCAAGCATCGATGTTTGATAAACAATAATCAAAAAAAGAAAGGAAAATACGAAATTTATGGGATACTTGGTCTTCCAATCAACTTGGGGTCTATTTATTCTGATTAGCGAAGACCCAACTCCGGCATCCCATTTATTCGAATTTGATGCTTCAGTCAATTCCACAGTCCACAACCCCAACCAAATGATTCCTTAATCCTAATAATCTTTGCTCACCACGTAGAAAAAATAGGAGTAAATTTATTTGATTCCTCGATCAGTTGGTACTTTTTCAGTCTAAAACACCATATGGGGTAGTGCAGATGGTGGCTGAGGTGGTAATACGTGCTGGGCTTGAAAGATAATGTAAAAGAACAAATAAAAGTAGACATCTTTGCCCTTTAAAAACAAGGTGAAAGGTGGAAGAGCTTAATTCCGTTTGATTTAACGCCCAAATTAACGGAATGGGCAAAAATTTTCATTTTGAAAAGTTCAGTATGTAAAGTGGCACAAAAAATAAATGAGTGGCCAAAAGTTAACAATAGTGATAGTTTGATGATCACTGGTGTCATTCACCCTTTTAATAATGTTTATGGAACAGGTTTGTAAGAGTTAATTTATTAATTTGTTAAACATATAAATAGATCATTCGAGTTGAGCTGTGAATTGATATGACCTGCCCTGTTTTGTTTGTGTTGTACTTATTTGACCTAATTTTTTTACGGAATTGATATTTGCAGCGACAGAATCGATATTTGCAGCGACTTTTTGTGTGAAAAGACCGAAATGCCCTTGGGGTAAAAAAAAAATTTTAAAAATTTAAATTTTCCAATCTGCCGGAAAAATTAAAAAAAAAAAAAAAACCCAGAACCATCGCCGGTCGCCGGCGATGGTTTTGTGTAAAACCATCGCCGGGCGACGGCGATGGTTTTGTAGAAAACCATCTCCCGGCGATGGTTTTTTACACAAAACCATCGCCGGTGACCGGCGATGGTACCCCCCCCCCCCCCCCCCCTTAAAGTTGAGATTTTTGATATTTGTAGCGACCACCGGACTGATCTTCCCAATTCCGGTAAAAAAATTCACAATTTTGACAAAACTACTAATAAATTCGGACATAATACAAGTAAAATAATTAATAAAACTACATAAAAAAGGAAAAAAAAAAAAAAACCAAAGTAAAAAACCACGCCGGCGACACTTTTGCAAAAGTGTTGCCGGCGACCGGCGACACTTTGGTTTTTTTCTTTGGGTTTTTTTTTTTCTTTTTTTAAGTAGTTTTATTAATTATTTTACTTGTATTATGTCCGAATTTATTAGTAGTTTTGTCAAAATTGTGAAATTTTTTACCGGAATGGGGAAGATCCGCCCGATGGTCGTTGCAAATATCAAAAATCTCAACTTTAAGGGGGGGGGGGGGGGGGGGGGGGTACCATCGCCGGTCGTCGCCGGCGATGGCGATGGTTTTCTACAAAACCATCGCCGGCGACCGGCGATGGTTTATACAAAGATAAACCATCGCCGTCGCCCGCGATGGTTTTTACACATAACCATCGCCGGCGACCGGCGATGGTTCTGGATTTTTTTTTTATTTTTTTTTATTTTTCCAGCAGATTGGAAAATTTAAATTTTTTTAAATTTTTTTTACCCCAAAGGCATTTCGGTCTTTTCACGCAAAAATGTCGCTGCAAATATCGATTCGTCGCTGCAAATATCATGCCCCTTTTTTTACTAGTTAAAATTGTATTAGATTCTATTGAATTTTTATGCATACTACAAACTGTCACTTCTACTATATACTCTGTTGCCAATAAGACAATAACCACGCAAGCACACACGTGACAGGGAGAGAACATTCATTGGGCACTTTAAATTGCGGCTTCAGACATTTTGCATTGTATTGGTTTTTTATATATTACATCTATGTTTGAAACATTTATATAATTATTAAAAATATTCAAAATATTAAAAATATATTTAAAATGTAAAAAGACGTGTTCGGTACGATCATATCAATACTAACGCACCAGATCTCATCAGAACTCCAAAATTAGCGTGTTTGGACGAAACTAGTACTAAAATGGGTAACCCTTGGTAAGTTCTCGTGTTGTACCCATCCTTTCACTGGTTTGGGAATGAGACACTTCGATCTAGCACAACTCGGCGTTATTTTGAGAGGAACCTTGGGCGATAGCTGGAATAATCAGAGAGTTACTGCGTGCGTTTTAACATATCTGTATGATTTTTTTTGAAAATTAAAAGTTTTATTAATGGCGTTGGAAATCTTCCAACAACAATTGATAGAAGACGAAGACGCAGACAATACAACTGATTACAATATATTTGATATGATAATTAACATATTTGAATCTCAACAGTGTATCTAATATACTAAACTGCAAATCTATACATAGTATAGATTTAACCATAGTAGAATTATGTCGCTGAACAAATCTCATACCGATATTCACGGATATGTCACTAATTGCTGATGAAAACTTCAAAACTGCATCTTCAACTAAGTCTTATAC
>VMRK01000043.1:0-22196 GCA_016801395.1 Leptodermis oblonga
TCTACTGCCCTAGTAAGCCAATTTCAATTCCTCAATAAATACTTTATCAATGCCAACCAAACTTGAAAGGTGGGTTGCCATTACGGCTTTGGACGCTTGAGGATACGAGCGACAATTATTAAAAGATGATACAATGATTTATGAGTCACAAAATATAATTAAAAAATAGACGTTTTTAATGAAACATAGAGTACCATGTAACGTTGAAAAAACTTTACAACTCTAATTTTGATCGGGACCTTGGTTCCAAATTCAAATAGCATAATAATAATAATAAGTGGGGTTATTGGAATATAGGGTTATAGGACCTTGGTCCCAATTTTACAACCCTAAACCGCCGCCAAAGCAGGCATAAAGAACAAAAGTAATATAGAAGAAAATAACTAAACAAAAGGTATTATTGTTATTATCCTTTTTTGACGAAAACTAAACAAAAGGAATTAGTTAGAGCTTCATACCAGTTTTGGTAAAGTTCAAAGAGGGCAAAAATAGAAATAAAATAAGAAGTGAATGAGTGAGAGCCTTCCTTCACAACCGGGCTGGTTCTAGTTCAAACCGAAACAATGGTCATTTCTACTTTCATTTATTAAAATGCTGTTATATTTATTTTATTTATAAATAATACTTTTTTCGTCTTAGTTTATATGATGTTTTAGTTTGTTTCACATAAATTAAGAAAATGGATAAAATTACATTGTTAATCTTATTAAATTTATGTGATTATTTTAAGACATCATCAACTATGTGATTATTCTAGTATTATTTAATGATAAAACTAACATATTTTAACATAGAGCCTAACAACTTTATTTAATGGTAAAATTAACATGTTACACATATTTTTAAATAAGTGTAATTTCAGTGATTGAAATGCCTTAAAATTTTACAACCGAAATGAATGATAAAGTAATTCAAAGTACTAATAGTCTCATTACAATAAAATGCAAATGAAAACAAGTACTATCTCTCTTACATTAAAAGAATTAATTTTTAAAAATATTTTTTTATTTTATTAGAAAAGTTCACTTTTAATTTTTTTACTTTTCATATCTTTATTAATATAATCATATGTGTTTCACAATTAATCCGTACTTACAAATAAAGATATAATAGAATAAATAGTGTCAAATTAAGTAATTTAAGTAATTAAGTAATTTCTTCTAATCGGGTACTTCTTTTTGGCCAGGAGTATTTTTATCTTTTCACAAAAAAATATTATTACGAATAGTAAAACGGTTACTGCGTTTAAAATGCCTCATTTTGATATTTATATTAAGTTATACAGGACTTAGTACATTGGTTGTGGACTTGTGTCTGAATTTTGAGTAGGCTCATCTCCGCTGCTTGACTAACACTCTCTTCACTCTTCACTCTTCACTTTACTAAAAGCTGAGCTCAAGCTCAACTCCCCCTTTTTCCGTTTCCCCAAACACACTTCCCTTTAAATCTCTCAATCTTTTTCTTCCAAGCTTTCTTTCCCCTTTCGATCCAGTTGAGATTCTCCAACACCAAAAACGTTTTGTTTTTTTCTTAATCTGTTTAAAATTTTCACTGAAGAAGCAATGCCGGTGAACGTCGAATCGACGCCGCCTCCGAGGATCGGAAAGATCGGGCCATACACGGTCTTCATCACCCCTCCCTCCACCCCCTCTACTCCTTCCACTCCGGGAGTGCGAGTGGGACCCGTGTCCGATTCTCCCAGAAAAGCTCCTCCTCCTGCGTCGCCGCCGGCGGTTCATTCGCCGGTAAAGTCACCTCCTGCTGCTGCTGCGGCGGCTCCTCCTGCTCCCGCGGTTCAGGCTCCGCCCTCGCAATTTTATAGTACCAAGTCGTCCGGGAAATCTCATTCATCTTTTGGGTTTTTCTGGGATGCTGTGGCTAAAGTTCAAAATGGTAATTTGCTTTTATTCTCTGCTCATTTCCTGAACGAATCTTGAATTTTGGATTTGTAATTTTGGGGGAAAAAAGTTTTAATTTTTGTTTTTCTAACGTGGAATTTGGTAGCGCATGCGAGTTTGGATGAGCAAGTGGCGTATTGGTTTGGATTGAATCAGTCCAAGTATCAATGGGCATTGAATGATTACTATGAAAATCAAGCAACTGTAAGTTCTTCTTTCCTTTTCTTTTCTTTTTTTGTGTGTAATTTTTTCATTCTTTTTGTTTTTAAAATTTTGGGCTTTTATTGTTTGGTTGTGTCTTTGGGATAATGAAAGTCAATAATTAATGTTAAATTGTTAGGTAAGTGTGCCTTAATTTGGGGACAACCTTAACCTTCAACCAATTTGAGTGTTGTCTTGGGTGTATTTTGTTAATTTGAAAGATGTTCTTTGCCGTTATCAAAAGTGGTTTGATGAATTGCAATTGCATATCTGGACGATAAAGGCAAGAAAAGAAAGAAGCTTTAACTGGACATCTTGCAAGAATTGATTGGAGAGAAAGGGGATACTCAGAGTTGTTGGTAGATTTGATTCTTTCTGAAAACTTCTGGTTCTTGACTTTTGGATGATGAAAACTTATTAGGCAGTGGAATTGTTGAACTTGGTTTGCATGTTTTTCACTTTTGTGTACTTTTGAATGATACACTCCCTCCGTTCCACTAAGAAGAGTCCAATGGTACAATTGTTTATGAGTCACAAGATACAATCCCAAAGTGGGCTCTTTTAGTGGAACGGGAGTATACAGATATTCAACCACAAAAAGGAATATATTACTGGTAAATATGGTCCATTTTAGAACTTCCAGCTGAGTACAAATTAAGTCCATGATGCAATCTAATCATCAGGACCTAGCAAGACAGACTCTTTCTTTTTCCCCTTTTATTCCTCTCTGTGGTTACTCAATTTCCATCTATACCATCTAAAGTGTCTTTGCAGAGAAAGAATTGTTTACCTTAACAATCTTTCACATCGTCGTCCTCATAACCTCGAGGACAAGAGCACTTTTCTTCTTCATTGTCCTGCTTAGGTAGATTAAGCGATTCGCATGTAAACAAATGACAGAAGACAGAACACCACAACAAAACAAGTCGAAACGACTACTCATCACAAAGGCCGAAAAACATGTGTCTATCTCAGATGTCCTGCAGAAATATGCCAAAAGAACAGGAAGAAGAATTGTGAAAAGTTACCTGAAAAAGATCAGTTACTAAAGGATTATCGAATCAGCATTAGCGTCTTCCATACACTTCTGATAGCATTCTGAGCACGGTCCTTCTTGTATTTCTTTTCTTTCGCAGGGCATCTGATTTGGAAGTGAGTTATAATATGCCACCAAAGCCAAGGCTTATTTGTCTCCTTGGCCACTTTAAATACACTTGTCTGTTGGCAAATACAGTTTTCGTACTTCGAATGTCCTAAAGCCACTGATATTTTAGACTCAAGTTTCTTACTTTATCACAAGTTTGGAAATACTGCTATTGCCACTGAAATATACTAACTGTATGACTTTGTCAAAAGACACAGAAGTTTCTTTGATGGATATGGTTAGCTTTCTGGCAAGAAATCAAATAAACTGTTGCCTTTTAGAGATTAACATTCATTAGCCTCTTTCGTTCAAATGGCATTCTCAATCTACCTCTTCTCATGTGAAATATGTGTATGCAGGATCCATCGGCCGCAAAAGCTAAAGCTTTATCTGGTAAAATTCAGGATGTGTAACTTGCAGGTAGGCAAATATATTTCTGTAATCTGCCTTTTACTGACTCTATTTTCGCCGAGATTCTGGTAAATTCAGACATTGTTATCTTGCAGGGGGGTAAAAATGTCAAGAGGCATTTGCACAACCAAGATTAGGAAAAATATGGATAATACATTCATTGCAGAATGCATAAATGGATCTTTCTTCGGAAGCAATAAGCGACGAGGAACCGGCTTTTGGGAGGCCTAATGAGTTGCTACTTTTACTTTGCACTAAGTTGATTTGTCTTGATCAAGCAATACCTAATTATCTTCACTATATGTGTCATTGCATCTGGCTTTAGCTTGTTTTGTTCATAGTCTCTGTCAAGCGACAGCCTCATAAGGAGGCCTAATTTCAGTTATAGCCTAATTTCAGTTGAATGTTTTTTTTTGTCCTTTTCTTGTATCTGTACTTTGAAGCCAATTTGGTTATTCTTGAAAAGTTATGAAAAGTGATTATTATTATTATTTCAGTGAATTATTAAGTGTTAGTTTTTAAAATATAGGGGGCTAAATGTTAAATGAAGATAATATAGGGGGTAAAATGTAATTAGGCTTATTATATTATATTTTTTATATTAATTTTATCATCATCTTCCATAGATATTTTTACGCTTTCAATACATTATGTACAGTTTTAAAAAATTATTTTTGAAAAACATATTTTATAAAACATTCTTGAAAATGAGCTACTTAGATTAAAAGAGCGAAAACAAACAATCTGTTTGAAAAATACCCGAAAATTCCTTTCGTCCTAGTGAAAGATTTCTATTTGAGCTTATATTTTATGATTAATATACGGTTGTATTTCACGACTTTTCAATTGAGACGTAGTGAGTGCTCTGTCCGTGAAGATCCCACCAGAGCGCTTTCTACTTCTAATTGGCCATAAACTAGATACGAATAATTCTCAACGAATCTATAAGAAGTAATCCCATTTTTTTCATTGGGGCCGGTAGATTCTGCTTTCACATTACATAACTACTACCAAAATTGTGAAAAATGAGTGTTGATGATTAGCATTGCAATTACTTGGTGAATCAATCAAAGCCATGTGGATTGGAAATGGATGCTCAAAAATCAAATGCCATTATGTTGTTTTCCCATTATAAGGATTCCAAACTCTAGCGTTGCGGCTAAGCACAATATTCGTATTACTGTTAATTTCCCCTTCTTCCATCATAAGAGTGCGATTGTCGCACGGGAATAGGAATAGGGGAAACAGACATCTAATTCATAGAATTAAATTTTTATATTTGGCACATACAAGGCAATCTAAGATCATTTGATAAAAAATAATCTATTCTCATATATGAGATGTCCTCATTTCTATTTCTACTCCTGCGTGCCAAGCGCACCCTAAGTGCATTTATCTTAGCCTTCCTTTTACATTTTGAAATAATGTCATTTTTTTTCCTTTTTAAAATCAAGTTGTTCTCATTAAAAGTTTATGAAAAGATATTACAATGGAGGTTCTCCGTGCACCTGTATACTCTCTTCTGTTGTAGTTACCACCTATTCTCAAAACTTATTGGCCCCATTGCCTCATAACAAAATGATAATATTCCCAAACGAAGACTCTTTTATTTGTATCATATTTTGACCAGTATACTTTTATCCCAGCCGATTAGGGTTGGCACCAAGGGGTGGTGATCCCCAAACCATTTCAACCCCTCTTTCACCCTTAATAATCGTATGTATTTACCTATAAAGAAAAGTATTGAACTCATGTGAATTTTTTTAATTCAATCACTGCAACCGATCAATAAGTAACATTCTCATTTCTACAATAAGAGTGGCTATCAAAGTGTTGACTTAATATGTAAATAACTCAATAAATTACAGAAAATTTGGACTAAACTCTATATATAACTCAATAAAATTCAACACGACACGACACAAAAAATTATAAACGAGACCCGACCCCACACTCAAGGGACAAAGGATCGCTCATGTTTTTTGAATTCAAAATCTCAGGTGTAATCAACAAGTGATTTTATTACTAAACCAATAAACACACCTTATTCTAAATTGAATTGTGATACTTTCATATTAAAATGATATCATTTAGATTTTAATACGAAAATAGTAGTAACAAAACAATCTTCAATCATAAGCGACAAGCCACGATACCAAGTGCAGTGGGCAGCAAAAGTAATCTGACTCTATGACCCAATGCCAACGTGGCAAAAAGTGCAAAAGATTTTTACTGTCAAAAAAAAGAAAAAAAGAAAAACCGAAAATGGAACAGATAATATCCGATGGGCTCTGAAGGAGATATTTCAATTGACAACCGTCACTGTCAATTCAACGTACAACTCCCACTCCACAAAGTACAACCATTGCCCGCTGCCACCGAGCTGAAGGCGGTGGCCTCACGCACGCACCCATCCTAATTGAACCAACAAAACCTTGCCCTGTATAGATCGGACTCTTCCTTCTCTTGCTTTTCCTTACCACTCATTTCCTTTCCACAAGTAAACCAAAACCCAGAAGAGGGAAAAACCCAACCCTAATAACCTCTTTGAACTTGAGTTACTTTCCCTTTTTTCTTGTTCTTTTATCATCCCGGATTGTATTTGCTTGGTTACTCTGATGGGTTGAAGTGATTTTTCGAGATGATGATGGAGTGGGATAGTAATTCTGATCCGAGTGGAGATGAATTTGAGGATGATGATGATGAGGAAGAAGGGGGATTTGGGTCAGGATTCTTGTTCAGTGCCGGAGCTGGAAATGGTACCGGGCCGTTGCCTTTTCCGGTGGACTCATTGTTGCAGCCTGCGCCTTGTGGGTTTGTGGTTACAGATGCTATAGAACCCGACCATCCCATTATTTATGTCAATTCAGTCTTCGAGATGGTCACTGGTTACCGGGCGGAAGAGGTTCTTGGCAGGAATTGGTAAGTTCCCTTTCTTATTGTGCTATTTCTTTCCACTTTAGAGCCTTGGGTTAGATTAATCAAGTCAGGATTATTGAAATACTTTGAGAGATTGAGTTTTGAGGGAATATTGGTGGGAATGGGAACTTTGGGTTTCGGCTTTGGTTTAAGATGAAGGAAGTTTGCTATTTCGTTTTGGTTTAATTATGGATTTGGTGTAAAAATTGCGGAACTTGAATTTTTAGTTGATAGATTGTTGTATTCTGTAAACGAGATTTATTTTTGAGACAACTTGTAGGTATTATTTATCTATAATTTATAATGGTTGATTATCACTGTAAAGCTTTCTGCTTTTTTGGAATGCCAGTATAGTTAACCCAATTTTGAGAGTTCATTGTAGGAAAAGATAATATTTTGATGCTTTGAGCGTGCATTAGTTGCTTGTTGTTTACTTTAAGGCTAATTTTATGTTAAAGTGGTAGTAAGAAATATGAACTTGCTTTATGCTACAATGAATTTGAGGGAATAGTGGAGCATGTCTTTGTTGCCTCCCGAGAGGCGTGTTTGTGAGATTTTGCTGTGACTATTAAATTTTCTTTTCGTTGAACTTGATCTGGAAAAAGAGTTATTATTGATTATTGCGTATGAAATTTATGGGTTATCGGGTATGTTAGAAGAGATAGTTGTGCAAAGTTTATCTATGTGATGTATCTAGCTTGATGTAAATCTTGAATGATGTATTCTGAGGAAGTGATGAATAAGTGTATGCATATTGGAAGTTTTTTTTGCTATGGATTCCTAACTTGCATGCAGTTTAATTTGGTTTGCATGAAACCAAGATGTAGTCTTCACATTCTCCAATGCATATTTGAGTATAAGTACAGATTGATCTACACGTATAGGAACAATACTGGTTTCATCAAACTTATCCGATCTACTAAATGTAGTTGGGTCCATTTAGGGTAGATGCCTTCAAAATTTTGTTACATCTTGTATGGATCTATGCCGAGGAAGACAACAAACTTTAAGTTAAGAGATTTTGGGCTAGAGATCTTGAGGCAATTGGTTAGCGAAAAGATTGTAGAGGATAGAGAAGTTTCGATCTGGACAAGCAGTAGAAGATGAAGATTGGTTGAGGTTTTGGAGAAGACAAATGTTTTATCTCTCCTTAATCATGTTGAATTGGCTTTAACAGAATATTTTACTCAATAAATGAAGAAAAATAGGTCAGATTCATAATTGTAGTCTAGTCTGCAGTTAGTATTTTCTGCATTTGACATTGAGCATATCTGTCGGGTTTGTGTAATTAGACAATTGTTAGGGACATGTATTGAAATTATGGTATGATTTCTCATGTCACATTGAAGCACTTTCTGTGATTTGTATCTCTTGAGACTGGGATTTTAACATTTATATGCAGTAAATACTGTTAAAGTTCTTTTCTGTGTTGGTTAATGATTGTTTATTTCAGTTTGCAACTCCTTGGGACCTTAATTATGCTTATTCTAATCTGTATTATATTTGTCCTATATGCTTCTCATCTTAGAAGCATTTAGCTTTATTTCATGGTAATGGAACTTTGGTAAATAGTTGCTTGTCTTTTCGTCTTTTGCCTTTTACCTATAATGTTCTTCTGCAACTTGATATTGTTGCCAACTAGAAAGGCATCAGAAGTATAAGTCAAGCCTTGGGAAAATGAAACTTATATTGCTGTAGAAACTTTTCCATTTTATTAGGATACCTTGAATCATCTTGAACAAAACAGAGATAATCCTTTAGTGGATGACTGGTGTTAGCAATGATTTCTTGTTTTCCGTCTGTTTAAATTATATTTTGATTTTCTGCCACAAATTTGACGCTTTTATACTTTTACTCTGGTCCGGGGTGTGATCGAGGAGACCTGCGAGATATTGGATGTAGTCATGTGTGCTGGATTCACATTGATATTTTTAAACTATAATAGTGAATTGTATGTTACTTGTCAAAAGGAGAAGCACGACCTATTTTGGAAAGGACTATTCCTAGTGACAAGTTTGGATTCTTGCAGAAACTACTCGAGTCGTGTTGGATAATTTATTTATTTTTGTTGAACTGCTTATGTTATTGGCTTCAAGGACATTTTTCTCCAAATTATAACTCTGTTTCCATTATATAAATGGAATCCTTTGTGTCTTTTACTTCCAATTTAGATGAATCTCTCTGAAAACTTACCATTTTTTGGATTTCATTGCAGTCGGTTTTTGCAATGCAGAGGCCCATTCGCTAAGCGAAGGCATCCGTTGGTGGACTCCACTGTAGTTACTGAAATAAGAAGATGCATTGAGGAAGGAGTTGAATTTCAAGGCGAATTGTTAAATTTTAGGAAAGATGGTTCCCCTTTGATGAATAGATTACGTATGACGCCAATATTTGGGGATGATGAGACAGTAACACACATTATTGGCATACAAATTTTTACAGAAGCAAATCTAGATCTTGGTCCACTTCCTGGATCTTCAGCAAAAGAGTATGCAAGATCGTCTGATAGATTCCGTTCTAGTCTTTCTGCTTGTGGATTGGCCACTGATGGGAAACACAACATCAATCGAGGGCTATGTGGAATATTCCAGTTGAGTGATGAAGTTCTGTCTCTCAAGATACTTGCGCGGTTGACTCCAAGAGATATTGCATCTGTTGCTTCTGTTTGTAGTCGGTTTTATGAGGTGACAAAAAATGAGGATCTTTGGCGAATGGTTTGCCAAAATGCATGGGGCACAGAAACAACTCGAGTACTGGAGACAGTTCCCGGAGCTAAGCGATTGGGATGGGGTAGATTGGCTAGGGAACTAACCACTCTTGAAGCAGCAGCATGGAGAAAACTGACAGTTAAAGGTGCAGTTGAACCATCTCGTTGCAACTTTAGTGCATGTGCTGTTGGGAATCGGGTTGTTCTCTTTGGCGGAGAGGGGGTGAACATGCAACCTATGAACGATACGTTTGTTTTGGATCTGAATTCCAGCAATCCTGAGTGGCAGCATGTTAAAGTCAGCTCTCCGCCTCCTGGACGTTGGGGTCATACACTCTCTTGTGTGAATGGGTCTCATCTAGTCCTTTTTGGGGGCTGTGGGACTCAGGGATTACTTAATGATGTATTTGTGTTGGATTTGGATGCCAAGCATCCAACTTGGCGTGAGATTTCCAGTTTAGCTCCTCCGCTTCCAAGATCTTGGCACAGCTCCTGCACCCTTGATGGGACCAAGTTGATAGTATCTGGTGGTTGTGCAGATTCTGGAGTTCTCCTAAGTGACACTTTCCTTCTGGATCTTTCCATGGAAAAGCCTATCTGGCGAGAGATACCCGTAACATGGACTCCACCATCTCGTTTGGGTCACACGCTCTCTGTTTATGGTGGTAGGAAAATTTTGATGTTTGGGGGTCTAGCGAAAAGTGGTCCTCTGCGTTTTAGATCAAGTGATGTATTCACTATGGATTTGAGTGAGGACGAACCGTGTTGGAGATGTGTAACAGGGAGTGGAATGCCTGGTGCTGGAAACCCTGGTGGAATGGCCCCCCCACCAAGACTTGATCATGTGGCAGTGAGTCTCCCTGGGGGAGAATATTGGTTTTCGGAGGATCTGTCGCTGGTCTTCACTCTGCTTCCCAGCTCTATATTCTTGATCCCACGGAGGAAAAGCCTACATGGAGGATTTTAAATGTACCGGGGAGACCTCCTAGATTTGCTTGGGGACACAGTACATGTGTTGTTGGAGGCACAAGGGCCATAGTCCTTGGAGGTCAAACTGGGGAGGAGTGGATGCTCAGTGACCTTCATGAACTATCACTGGTTAGTGATACCATTACCAACTGATTGGGGGGAAATGGAGAATTAATAAACTAGAGGCGCTGTCAAATAGAAAAGTTCTGGGCATTTTCGTCTCAACAAGAGGTATGATTGCGTGAAGCGAGGATACGTCCTTGGCACTTGGCAGAAGCATGTTATTTATGTTGCTGTGTTATGTAAAACCCTTCTGCAGGTGGGCTGTCTTTGTGCAGTTTCGGTTGGATCATGGGATATTTGAATCTCTGTTTGGCCTGGATTTACCTTTGTGAGTCTTGTACTGTATGTTCTTCAGGAATCTTTTCAGGTCATCTTTCTTTCTAGGCTTTGTAGAACTTAGATTGGTGGGGGATTATATGTAGAATTAGAGTACCTACTATGCCTTTGTTGTTGTTGTTGTTGTTCAGGGTCTGGAATTTGAAATCAGAAGGAAGAAAAAGAAAAGAAAAAATTGTAAACCAAAGTATGGGGTTTGTCCATGAGGTGTGTCTGCTATGCCTTTATTTTTGCCCCACCCTTGTTTTATATTATAGATTAATGTCATAATATTGAGCTCAAGGTGTTGGCTGTCTGTGCCCTTGGTAAGTTAATTGGGGGAAAGGGACGGGGAATGAGTTTGATCTTATAGTTTCTTGCATGGGTTTCTTTTGCACTAGACTTGAAGCTTTTGAAGCTAAAGCTAAGGGTAGATAGTTTTCATGTGCCTTAAACTTATGAGGATTTCTGTCTTAGTTCTGCTTATATGGATGGTGAATTGTAATGCCATATCATGATTTGAATGAAAATGTGGATTGCATGGTATCACAGTTCATGTGAAACACTGTAACTCTTCAAAACACTATATTTAAATTTTTATAATAACTTATAATCAATTTTTAATACATATTTTTTACATTTTCAATATTTTTTACAAACGTGCTTTAAAATGAGTTAAGACAATGTGAAATAACAGTCTACTATAACATAGGCACAGTTTAACGGTACATCTCTCTTGCTTCAAAGACAAAAGACCTTGAAAATTTCAAGAACCTCTCTTATCAGCAAGCTGGCAACAACACGGAAACCACAAGCACGTGCGAGAGTCACCTAGGACAGTATTCGCTCCCTAAAGATCGTGTAATAGAAACTAGTGATTCGAAAAAAAGAAAATAAACTATAGATAGAAAATAGTAGATATTTGTAAGGATTGGAATGGCAAAACATAGGAGTAGATATTTATTCAGCAGCAGGAGTGAGGCAAAATGGTCCCGAGCATTATGAGAAATGAAGAACAAATTCCTTTTTCAGAAATCAAAGCTAGCTCGTTACTGCATGTTTCCTGGTTGGCTGATCAAATAAGAAATTCGACCCGAAACCGATCCAATAATAAAGTATGTATTCGATATACAAAATCCTTCCCTCATAACTATGTTAGTTCCAAAGGGGGAAAAAATTTAAATACTCTGTATAAATATAGTTGTATTCAACAAGTTCAAGATTCTAACATCATTTGATTGTACAAAAGGTGAATTGAACAATTCACTCTACCTCTCAACTTATTTCATTCTCGATCATACACGATGACCGAGATGTAATTCATATAGCCGACCCTACAAGATCTGCAAGATTCCGAAGTCACCACCAATCATGCAACAGCCACACAAAAATGTGTCCTGGTCAATGATCAGTGGATCATCATTTGATTCAGAACCAAGATTGTGAGCCAAGTTTCAAAGTTAGGACTCCACAGTTCCCTGACTCTCAGGGCAAGTCTTTGCAGAGATTGCTCATCATAGGAAGGATCCCTTTCTCTAATCTTGGAAACAAAATCCAAGGCGTCTTCATACCTTCTTGCTCTGCAATAACCATCTACAATGGTTTTGTATGTTAACTCATTCGGTCCGCAGCCGTGCTGGATCATGTAGCCTATCAACTCATCGACTTCTGTGAATGATCCACGAGCTGAAAAGCCGGCAACAAACGTGTTGTATGTGACAATGCAGGGACGAATTCCCCTAGACGTCATCTCTGAATAAATATTGACAGCATCCTGCATGAGACCTTGCCTGCAGAACCCCTTGATGACTGTATTATAGGAAACAAGGTCTGGTTGTCCACCAGTTCTTTTCAATCCGTTGAGAATTTCTTGCGCTTTCCAGGCGTCGCCAGCTCTAGCATGCATATCCATCAAGGTATTGTAGGTGACCAGATCTGGCTGCAATCCACTCTCATGAATCAAGTCCAATATTTCCTGAGCACGATCCAACATTTTGTTCCTAGCGAAAATAGATAGCATGGAATTGAATATTACTAAATCAGGGATATATCCCTGTTTCTTGATTTCCCGGAATGCTCTCTCCATACCCATGAGTGATCTACACTTGAAATTTGCAAGAAGAAGGCTTCTCAAAAGCATCCAACTAGGGAATATCCGGCGTACATAGATATCTTCTGCTATTATTTCTATGCCCTTCACATTCCCTCCCTTTGCATAGGAATTCAGCAACAATGAATATGATGTTTCGCTAGGCTTGAAGCCTTTGTTTTTCATATCTTCAATTATTTTTTCTGCGGCTCTCCAGTCTCCTCTGCGCGCCAGAGCATTTAGGAGTGCATTGTATGTAGTAACACATGGTGTAAAGCCCGCTTTAATCATCTGTTCATGCATCACTGAAGCATTTATGCCCAACCCACACCGACCATATGCACTGATTAGGGTGTTGAATGTGTCTCTATCTGGCTCAAAGCCACACCTCTGCATCTCTTCGAAAAAAAGATTAACATTTTTTTGCATTCCTTTACCACCACATATTGCAAGCATGGTGTTCCACGTGACACGATTAGGAGCACAACCATTTGATTTCATCTCGGAAAGAATCTCCATCATCTTTTCAATTCGTGACTTCTTCCCTAGCATCCCAAGGATGGCATTATAAGTACACACGTTAGGAACACAACCGGCTTTCTTCATCTCTTGAAACCAAGCCAATGCCTTCTCCTCCTGTCCAGCCTTGCCATATGCATCTATCACTGTAGTGTAAGTTACAGCATTCGGCATTATCCCCTTCTCTGTCATTCTACCAAGGAGGGCAGCTGCCTCTTCATTGAATCCAGCCCTCACGTAGGTCGCCACAAGTTCATTATAAGTCACAGAGTCAAGAGGGCATTCGTTTTCCTCCATTTCTCTCAATATGCTCAAAGCCTCCGAGAGTACTCCCGCCTTTCCAAACACTTGGAGAAGTGAATTGTAAGTAACCGTTCCAGGGACATAGCCCTGTTTCTTCAGTTCCTCCATAAACCTCTTAGCTTCATCCAACAACCCTTCTCGGCCACAGGCCGATATCACAGTGCTGCAAGTGAACTCATCAAACTGAAGTCCTTCGTTCCTCATTTCGCTTAGAAGGTTTTTAATCTCATTCAAAGATTGACCCTTCTTACCATAGACATCCAACATCACATTGTAAGTAACCAAAGTCGGATGGAAACCCTTTTCTTTCATATATTTGAACAATGCAATGGCCTTCTCGTACTTCTCAGAACGAGAATAAGCATGAAGAATTGAAGTATATGCACGAACATCCAACAAGTATTCCTCAAGAGGTATTAAGTCGAACAGCTTCGAAGTAACCAAGTACTGAGATTCCCTCCCGAGAATCTTAATCATCATTTCAATAGCTTGGGTATCCAATTTGTCATTTGTATCGCCAATATCAACATTATTCAGCACAAACCATTCAAACAACACAATAGCTTTCACCCAATTCCCTAAAACATCTAAACCCTTCAACAGACTCGTCAAATCAACTTCAAGTAACTCCCCTTTGATAGAATCAAGAAACTTACTCAAACTAGAAATGGGGTGTTCAATAATCGAATTCAACAGCAACTTACAATTCAAAGGCAGAAAATCAAGGGACCCATCACTGTCATCCGCCTGAAAACTACGCCCCTCACCGTAATTCCCAATTCTAGGAATCGTAGTAGAGTTAGACAAAAGGGGTTCTTGAGACTCACCGTTCTCCGAAGCAACGACGGAAGAACTGAACCGGGTCCCCCTAGCAGCTCTGATGCTGGGCGGTTTAGGCTTGGAGATATGCAGAAGGTGCTGGAGGACGGAGTCGATAGGGAAAGAAGCAGAGGAAGCGGTGCTTTCTTGCTGCTGCTGCTGCTGTTGCTGCTGTGACAATTGCTGTTGAAGGGGAAGCAGGAGATTTGAATTGTTGAATTTTAAGCGCGGGTTAGGTTGTTGAGTTGCGGGTTTTGTGTGCCGAACTGGAAATGCAGGCCTGTTGGGGAAAAGGGTCCCTTCCATTTAGGAGAACCAGGCAACGATGGAAGAAGCTGAAGAAGATGATGGGGTTCAAGTGGTGGGAGAGACTATAAGTCATCAAAGATTGAAGATCAGGTTAATCTTTAAGGTTTTAAACTGCAGCCAGAAAATTGTTTATCATTCACAGGTAAATTCACTCAAAGAAATTTGAAGGTTTTTTTTTTCTTCTTTTCCCCAAGGACAGGGGAATGAGGAAAATGTATGAAGAGTAAAAAATTTAAAGTGAATTATTTTATTGAAATAAAAAATATTTTTTAAAATAGACATTCTAATGAAACAAAGCAAATATGTACGTAATATCACATGGTTGTAACTATTGATTCATTTTAATTTTAAGTATTATATATATATGTGTGTATATATATATATATATATATATATTTCATTTAGTTACCACCCCAATCCTCCCTCGAATTCATATACATTTTCCTTTGTGTATCAATACTTTTTTTTTTTTTAAATGACCAAGGATAGTTCAGATGGGAGTAAAGTTGGTATGTGTAAATTAACTATGGTTGTATTTTAGTTTTTATGTATTATTTAATATATATATATATAAATATTAAATTGTAGGGAAAAAATCAAAACCCCCAACTTTTGGACAAAAATCAAAAATATCCATGAGGTTTCAAAAAAAACACCCACAGTCCTTTGACCAGCATATGAACTCCCATTGATTGGCATCTTCTTTGTCATCATCGTTGTTGGCATCATTTTCATCACCGTTGTGGGCATAATCTTCATCACCGTCGGCGACATCATCTTCATTGGCTTGATTCATCACCTTCATCGGCTTGATTCATCAACTTCGTTTTTCATGAAGCATCAAAAGGGGAAAAAAAAAAAAAAAAAAACAAGGCAACAGCTTGAATCAAGCCGATAAAGGTGAAGTCGAAGGCGGTAATCGATGGTTTGCGATTGGCAGTAATCGATGTCGATGGGAGGCGACTGGTAGGATGACGATGACGATGTCGACGATGACGATGTCGACGATGATAATGACGACGAAGATGATGATGACAACGACAACGGTGAAGATGATGCCGCCTACGTTGATGAAGATTATGCCAACGACGTTGGTGAAGATTATGCCAATTACGTTGGTGAAGATGATGTCGATGATGACGATGATGATGCCAACGATGACGACGACGACGATGATACCGACGATGATGATGAAGAAAAAGAAGATGCTTGTCAATGGGAGATCATATGCTGATCAAAGGACCGTTGGATATTTTATTGAAATCTCAGAAATGTTTTTAATTTTTGTCCAAACCTTAGTAGTTTTTGATTTTTTGTCCTAAATTGTATTGTAATCAAACTACAAAGGAAAGTTGGGGAAATGACAATGGAAGACTTCTCGCTTGGCCTGAAGGTTTGCTTCAAAGGGATCATAATTTTGGGCCAGCTTGAAAGCTCTAGTTAATGTTCATCCAAAGGTCCATGTGTACTACCTGTGTCAAGACTATTAGCCAAACGACACCATTTCAGCATTAATAGCAGTTATTAATCGTATAATGTGGATTGGAAATAATTACTCGTAGAGGATATATCTTGTAATAGTTTTATAGAAGGACATGAAAAATGATATCAAAAGTTTCTCTCCTCTGATTTATCTCTCTCCCGATGCTCTCTTCTCTTCCTCTCTGGGTCTTCTTCTTCCCTGTTTCTTGCTCTCCCTCCCTTCTTATGTGATTCCTTCCATTTCTTCTGATTTCTCCCTCAATTCAATTCTAGTTTGGTAATTTAAGTAGAAGGGCATGACAACCTGCTACCCCAGAGGCCCAATCAATTTTGCAATGAAAAGTATAAAACATTAAAGTATCTAATCTAAACTATAATATGGTACATCAAAATATATATTGAATTTTATTGTTTACAATATTATCTATATGATGACATAAATAGAAAAGGTGAGGAAATTCAAGGGTCCAAATTGATTTGGTGTTAGTCCTTTCTTCATCCGACGGCTAGAGGTTCTAGAAATTGAAGGGGTTAGATTTCATTATGTGGTAGTTCGTTTTTGATCCAACGCTAGAACCTTTTCTACACAAAATTAGCTCTGGAGAAATCAACCGTTGCCCCCATTCCTCTAAGGTAATAACGAATAAAGCAACGGTCCTAACGCTTGACAGCGTATATAAGAAATTCATATTCTTCTCGGTTTCAACTTCTACGTATGTCCGTCTTCTTCTCCTGCACCAAAAATTTCGCTTCAGCTCACTTTATTGGTCTTTCTGTCTTCTTTTTCACCACTAGATTTTTCCTTTCATCTGAAGTTTCCAGCATAATTTGGTTTTCGACCGTTGCGGTTCGTTTAGCTCCACCGAGAAAAGACCATTGCACTGGTAATGTTCAAGCATTTCATTCTTTTTGGATTTTGTCTTTTTTTTTTTTTTTTTTGTTGCTTTTGTGGCCATTAGTTTGATCTGCCTCTGTGTACTGTCTATGTAATGCTACTTATTTCCCCCACCATCTGCACTGTAAAATCCTCTGTGGCCAATAATCTGTCTTTTATGGTACACCATCAATTTATTCATGTGCAGGGGATTGTATTTCAAGTACTGCCTTCATCTGTCAATGGTTACAATGGAGATTTTTTTAAAACCACATTTATGTGTTAATACATTTTGGATTTGAGTGTTTTATTGTGTTCGAAGTTAAGCTTATGGATTTTTATTCTTGCACAAACTTTAAAATTTTTTGATAGGTTCTTAGACTCGAATGAATGAACACAATTAAAAGATCAGCAAGAAACAAACTTACTCAAGAAACTTTACTCTGCTATTAGAAGAGAAAGACATTGCCTTTAGGTTATGTTTATTGTACTGAGTAATTCGAGTTTTAAGTCCATTGTATAGACTGGAATGAATTAGTGATAGTGCATTTGAAATGGTTATTGACCAAACTTTTAGTTTGGGGAGTAAGCATCACAGGATTGTTCATGAACTTAGTTTTCAGGTTGATTGCCTATAAGGTGCTTGTGAAATTGTCTTAACTGAGTAAAGCTTAAGTTAGACTTTAGTGTCTTTCACTGAGTTAGATTAGAATTGAAAGCTGACTGAGATTAAGGGAGACTTCCTCTTCTAATTTTAGTTGCAGTAGTTTTGTTTCTGTTTATGTTTCCTCAAGTTGAAAATTATGCGAGGTAGAAAATGGTTCTACAGATATCCTAAAAATAACTTAAGGACTTGAAATACTTATTTTTCTGGGAAAAAGTCCAAAAGAAAAAGGAAGTAAAAATATATCTTTGGTGAGTAAGTTCTGAAACAAGATCATCTAAATTTAATTATTGGTGAGTGAAGTACGTATGTTCTGGTACTGTTTCTACATGTTTGAGCCTTGAGTATTGTATTGCTATAGTTGTGATTTGCCTACAACTATTGGTGCAGCAGGGAGAATGCAGAAGCAGTAATCATAGTACACAGTTCATTACATTCCCCGAAGACGACTGTCTTTCAATGCAATCATTTCAGGCTGAATAATTTGATAAATTTAAACGGGTACTGGTTGATGGATTTTGTGCCTGAGCTAGAGGGTTCAGCAGTTGAACTCTTGTTTGAGTTGCGCTTTGCAAATTAATTGACAATTTGGAGAAGTTGTACGTACTCTGACTAAGAATTACTTTCACCAAAGCAAATTAATTATCTAGAAGGTAAGAAGTAACTTGATTTTCATGTCTCACTTTTATACTAATCAAAATTTATTTGTTTTTCCATCATGGGCTACGCAATGAGCTCCCTTTTGGGACTTATGCTCATATAACTCAAACTTCAGGAATTTGGTACCAAATTTAGAGATGAAAAATGCTGGGTTGTACTTGTGCTTTGCAAACAACTCTGCTTCTAAGGTACAAATCCCTTCAGTAACTTTATTTCTGAGAGAAGTATGTTACTGAATGTAGCATGACTGATCGAAGATATATGATCTGGTGCCTTTTTAGATTTATTTTATTGAATGCTTAAAAATAATGTTTTATGTGTGTAACTCCTTAGACATGTGAAGTTGAGATGGTGGTTGGAAAATTGACTAAATAATGGATTTTTGTGAGAAACTCAACCATTCCTCCTTTAAGAAGGCAGGAAGAGCTGCTTCTTTAGGAGGTTGTTGTTTTTCTTTTTGTAGGTTCTCCATTTGCAGCATGTGAGGATATGAGATGCAAAGCTTGCTCTCAAAATTAAGCTATATTACGTTAATGTTGGCAGCTATATCTTGGAAGGGAAAGATATGTTTTAATAGAACATATGCGACTCCTTGTCACCCTCCATCCTTTCTAATCCGTTTTGCATCAACTATTAACTAACGGAAATGATACCATTTTCAAACTTGATAGTTATAAGATTGAAATTCTATGCTTAGTAGTTAAGTTTAATAATTTTCAATTTCTAATGTGTTAATTTTTGTAACTAAAAGTATGATTGTTTTATTATTACTTTTTTTACCCTAAGAGAAAAAGAAAAAGGTAGGGCCATGTATGTTATCAAATTAAACCATGGTAGTGAACTGCAACATATTCAATTTTGTTAATTGTGGTGAATGTTTATTCCAATTATTTCTACTCACGGAGTTGGAATGTTGCTGAAAAATACTAAAATTTTTCCCCTTTCTTTGGAGTGCAGTGATGGCAATATTTTTTTTACTGAAATTGATTTGCAGCTAGGCAATTTGATATGTTGATATGTTCTTTTTAACTTCACTTTTTTCCCTCAATTTGTACAACATATTTTAAAGTAGAGCATCGCACAATGTGTGGTGCAGACCCACTAGTTTTTGGAGAATTTGGTAGGTTTTTAGCTCGGCGTTACTATTATCTCACAACACATAATGAATTTGAAACCACCACCACAAACAAACAAAGTTTACATCCCAGAAACATTTTATAGAAACAAAATTTGAGCCATCAGTTGTCATGAACAAAATTCAAGAATACAGTGCAACAGCTCATTTCTACCTTCTTCAAGAACTTGGCTAAAAGGATGCTAATTTCATGATCAATCCCTCAGCCCCATTTATAACAATGCTAATACCTTAATTCTTTTATAAACTTGCTAGTATTCTATAGTTCTTAATTTATAGTTGTAAAACTTCAAGTAATGCAAACAAGGTAAGTTTTAAGAAGATGGTGTTAACATTTGATGATTATAGAACATGAGGAGTATATTGTAGCTCTATAATTCAAGCCTACCTATTTGAGAAGAACACAATTTAGATTGGAATGAAGTTGTTAATCTAAATTGAGATTTTTAAATTCTTTTGAATGCATCCTATAGTTCTGATTTGTAAATTTTTCTTCTGCAGCATTATGTTTGGATTTGATATCCATGGTTACACCAACAAAAAGGCCCATGCTATTCTCACTTATAATGGGACAAACTACCTAATCAAGAAACAATTTATGACACCCCAATTGACACCTATTGTATTTTTTTATTATAATTTTTATAGTGTTACTTACTATATTTGTCCATAGATGGACAAAAATGCAAAGCGCTGAAAACTATATGTTGAATTGTCTTTTGAAAAAAAAAAGAGTGAACGACCTTTAATATACTTATACTTTTTTGATTATGTTCGCTTTGGTACCTATACTTTTTTTTTAGTCACGAATGTACCTATACCAATTTAAAGGGGTCAAAAATGTATTTTGCCGTTAACTCCCCGTTAGACTTAACGGAATTGCCATCACATGCAACTCACATGCCATTTTTCAAGGGCATTTTTGTCCTTTCACTGTTCATTGTCTTTTTTTTTTTTTTTTTTTCTTTTCTTTTCTTTGTCTTCTCCCTATTTTTTTTTCTTCTCATAATTTACTTTCACCTCCTCCCCTCTAACACTATTCATCTTCTTCCCAAAAAACCACACCACCACTGCCGCCCCTTGCCATCGATGCAGCCCCAAACCCAAAAATCAACAACAACCTTTGCTGCCCCTCAATCCAAAGAAGAAGAAAAAAAAAAAAAAAAACCCACCACCATTGACTGCTACATTGACGCCCTTTGGTGGCTCCCCCAGCTCTGTCTTCCACCGCCACATTCTCTTAGCCGCCTCCGATTCCGACACCTCTCCCTCTTCCCTCAAACCATTGAGCTACACCCCTTCAACCCCAGACCCGGATTTAGATTCAGAATCACTTCTCGAGTGTCAATCTTTCTAAGAACAGATAACTCGAGATTTGTCATCAAATTTTGAGCAGCTAGCAGATCTGAGATGGAGACTCCTTAGAGATGAAAATCCTCCCAGAGACTCAAGAGAACCCGTTTGAAGATTCAGATCAAATGTTGGTCTACTCGCCGGATCCGATTCTTCTCGTTCCGGTGAGAAATCAAAACGGAGCTCCGCCTGAGACTGTCAATAATGGAAATACTTGGAAAAAGTTATGATAATTTGCTTGATCTTATCCCTTGCCTCGAGATCGGCGGTCAGAGAAGACCCACCTCCATTTTCGCCGGAGGTCCTCTTCTCAATAAAGTTCTCCATGTAGTCAAATTGCTGATCAAATCGGCTCCTTGTTTCTCCTCCATAAATGACTATTCTCCTTGATTTAGCTAAAATAATTGAAGAAGAAGAGTGAAAATTGGGAAGGAGGAAGGATGTAGGAATTTGGGGAGGAAAAAGAAGAACAGTGAAAATGAATAGTGAAGAGACGAAAATACCCATAATAAAAGGTAATTCCGTCAAAACTAACCGAAGTTAACAACAAAGTACTTTTTTGGCCCCTTTAAATTAGTATAGGTACCAAAGCGGACATAATCGAAAAGTAAAAGTATATTAAAGGTCGTTCACTCGAAAAAAAGCTCTAGTGCAACACCGAAGAGAGGCTAGAGCTAAAAACCTACCAAATTCTTACCATTTTCCTGAGAAGAACAACTCATGTGTAAATACACATGGACAAAACACAGAAATTAATTATGCCAAAGGTATGCTATTTCAATATCTAATATGGTGATGACTTACATAATCAACTAAAATTGCTTTGGTGAAATTAATGCAATTGATGTAGGTCATGTTGTTCCCTCTGTGTTGCTGGCCCCGAACAAAATTCCCACACCAACAAAGATAGTTTACAACCCATCCAATCTTTCCTTCAACGTGAATTCTGGAGAAGTATCATCAAGTCATGGTTGGCCCTCTGATATGTCCCCTCAATATAAACAACAAGCACTAGGAAAAAGAAAAAAAAAACTTATAGTACCACAGATAAAAGAAGTCATAAATCTTATACATGTGATTTTTCACTTTTACTTCATCTAATAAAACATAAATTTCTAAATAAGTCATTTGCACCAATGCTGAATAAATAATTATACAAGTATTTCTTTATGGGTCTATTAGCTTCTACATTTACTCTTTAGGATCAGATCTTGCCATAACTTCAAAACATTTCTCAATATATTTCTTTCAAGACTTTTATTTTTATGCATGAATCATTTATGTAACAGGTCATCAAGGAAGAAAACTTCCAGAAAAACCAATTGAAACTCCTGCTTTTGCAGATTGCAATCTCTGTTTTGC